>CM017326.1:34402395-34589311 GCA_006937295.1 Carpinus fangiana | reverse complement strand
TTAGTACTCATGACTCTCTTTATAAATCACCAACTCTATATGGGCTTTCTCTTATCTTTCTAATATGGGACCGGATTGTTACAAACTCTCCCTCTTAAATTCCTGATGTCCTCGTCAGTGCCACGTCATGCAGTACTCCATTACCCCATGACCTGGCGTTACTAGGTGGCTTTGATACCACTTGTAATGAGTACAAACTCCGGCAATGTGTGATTTAGTACTCATGACTCTCTTTATAAATCACCAACTATATATGGGCTTTCTCTTATCTTTCTAATATGGGACCGGACTGTTACAAACTCTCCCTCTTAAATTCCTGATATCCTCGTCAGTGCCACGTCATGCAGTACTCCACTACCCCATGACCTGGCGTTACTAGGTGGCTTTGATACCACTTGTAATGAGTACAAGGAAAAACGCTAGCCACATTTGCGTTATCACCTCAAAATGACTAATCAATTTGGAATTTTCTTAGAATTCATTATAAAACACAATTTCACCTACTAACTAAGTAATGTGAGACTTAGCACTCATGACTCTCTTTATAAATCACCTACTCTATATTGCCTTTCTCTTATCTTTCCAATATAAGACCGGGGTGTTACATTTAAACTTTTTGAGTAATACTATAAGGATAACTTTTGTCCCCCTTTTATCCCTAAAAGTGATATGACTTTTAAAAGCATAATTGGATTTGAGATGAATCATTATTAAATTTTGATCTTATATTATAATTTCAAACGCCATATCACTTTTGGCCCTTTGGGGATAAACGGACGACAAAAGTCTTACTTACGACTAAGCTTTTAGGGGTAAGTGACGATTTCACATAATATCAAAATCAAAGGTCCATAATTCAAATCTTATTTCTATTATTTACTTCTCATTTTAATTAAATATTTTACATATTATTAAGGATTAGTTAAAATTAATAGCTCATAAAATTGACACACAATTAATTCTTACACATATAAAATCAAACAAATTAAGCCCTAACTACTACTCCATCGACTAACATCATCATTACCACGCACCAGTACTCCTAAAACATCATTACCATGCATAGCATATTTTTATCTTTTTATTTTTTAATATGACAAAAATATCCCTCAAATACACCCCCTCAAAGTTAAATTACACTCCGATAACTCCAAATTCATTAGTGTTGCCTGGATTCTAGCTCCCCGTGGACCCCGTTTAATTAGTATTTTGTCGAGTGCGTCGTTCAAGAACTGCCGGTCGTTATCTAGGCCCCATTCTTTTGACACATCGTACCAATGCTCATGATGGTCCCACTTAGATTGCGTTCTTTTAATGTCTTGTTTGGTGATTCAAATAATTAGCTTTTGTTCAATTGATTTCCATAATTCTAACTGGATTTTTCTTGGCTTGTGCCGTTATTGAATGTTGAAATATTCCTTAGGCCAATAATATGCCTTTCCACGCTTTTTGCACTGATACTTGTGTTTTGCTTGCTAATTTTAACGTGACATAAAAGTAAAATTAATTTTGAATAGGAACAAAATTAGGGTGATCGGTGTAGGTTATGGTCCTCCTTAATCTAATATATATATATATTAGGCTTATTTATCCTTACAATATTTAAAATATTTGGCCCTTGATCCCCACCTATCGCAAGCTCTGGCTCCATGTTTGGTTTTGAGTGTTTCGTATGTTGACGTGTTTATTAGTTAGTGCTTTTTCAATTTTACTAAAGAAAACAAATAAAAAAATTGTCTTAAAAAGCATTGCCCAACAAGCCCTAAGAATTAAGAACTTTCTCCACTTGGTACAGCTAATTAGTGAAATAGTTTAACCAAAAAGAAATAGTTTTGATCGCAATTCAAGCTTTAAACCAAAACCGAAACATTGAAAAGTGAAAGAGAGCATATATATTCAGGTTGCACAAATTCTAGCCGAAGGTTCTCAAATTGAAGGGATTTTTTTTTCTTAAGAAAATAAAAATCACGAAGACATGAAGAGTAATATATATAACAATATAATAACTCATTAAAAGGAGAGAAGGAGACCAAGGGAGGAGCAATAGGCTTTGTAAGTTTAGGTTCTGACTAATTTCTAGTATTTTTATTGATATTTAAGTGAAGTATATATACTAAGAATATAAATTAAATGATTAAATAGATAAATTTTTTAAGTTTAAACTTTTTGAGTGTTGCTATAAAGATGATTAAATTTATCAATTCTTATAAGTTTAGACTTTTTGAATAATACTATAAGGAGGACTTTTGTCTCCCTTTTATCCCTAAAAATGATGTGACTTTTAAAAGTATAATTGGATTTGAAATAAATCATTATTAAATTTTGATTTTATATTGTAATTTCAAACGCCATATTACTTTTGGCCCTTTGGGGGTAAACGGAGGATAAAAGTTTCACTTATGACTAAGCTTTTAGGGGTAAGTGACAATTTAGTATAATATCAGAGCCAAAGGTCCATAATTCAAATCTTATTTTTGCTATTTACTTCTCATTTTAATTAAATATTTCACATATTATTAAGGATTAGTTAAAATTAATAGCTCGACACACAATTGATTCTTACACATAAAATCAAACAAATTAAGCCCCTAACTACTACTCCATCGACTAAGTCCATCCTCATTGCCACGTACCACTCCTAAAACACTCATATATGCTATGCATGTTTGTTAGTTGTATTGAAATCGTATTTTTGTCTTTTCACTTTTTGAGGCAGGGATCAGAACATGAACATAGAGCATCGAAGCAAAGACTAAGGAGGACATGTCGTCCTTTTTAGAGACGAAACATGAAACAGAAAAAATTGTACGTTGAATGAATCACAAACATAAAACATCCTACTGCACTCTCTCCACTTCAAAAACTAAAAACATATCGTTTTCGGGAGTCCGGCACGACCAGAGTCGCACTATGTTGCTGGGCTGCAGCCCATTCTGAAGAACCACTTGGTTCCAACCGTTCCTGATCAACAAGTACGATGAGGTCACGCCGCCATCCAACATGTCGTGCACCTCCCACTTTTTCAAAGTCACGTTATTCTCCGAGAACTCTGAATTCATTAGCGTTATCGGAATCATACCTCCATTGTTCAATGTTGTCTTCTCTTCCTCGGTCAAGAACTGCTGTTGGATTTCTCTCTGTGGGATTAGAAAGCGGCTGTTTTGCGGTCTTACATCAAGCAAACACAACTGCTTTTGAGCCAAGAACACCGGCTCCGAGTACCCCCTTTCTAGAAGGACCTGGTTGATCACTGCAGGGAGGGAAGACGGCATTCTTCTTTTCAACGTGAACTAGTCTAATTATTATGAACATATAATTAGAAGCAAATTTAGACACTCTATTTAAAGGCAACGAATTGGAGTACATGCTGCTTTGGGATTCCTAATCCCATTGTCTTTGGGATTCCTAATCCCATTGTGATTGGGAGAAGGCTAAAAGAAAAAAAATTAAATAAAAATATAAGTATTTTAAATCAATAAATTAATTATAAACAGATAAAAAAAATGTGGTCCAATTAAAAAAAAAAAAAAAAACTGTTTCAGTGTTTTAGAATTGTACGTAGTGGTACTTGTAAATCCTAATATGAGTAGTAGAAGGTATATATATATATACACCGACTTAATTTTTTTTATTTTTTTTTAACTTTATTTTCCCAGATAATGATAAAATATATTTAAGTTAAATCAATGAAATACGTGTAATTCGGGATTTCTATATCCTGAAATTATAATTGGGACAGCCGTTCAATGTAATAAATAGCTTGAATTTCATAATTTAAGAATAATCTTTCACTTTTTCAATCTTTCGGCTTTGTTTTAAAGCTTGATTTACGACTAAAGCTATTTCTTTTCTGTTAAAACTATTTCACCCAGCAGGACCTAGCTAGTGGCGAAACTTGTCCAAGTGATCACTGCCAATGCAAATATATAAGGAGAACGAGCATATAATGGGACTAAGGAGTTTAACATTAAATTAGAAAAAAGAAGAAGAAGAAGAAGAAGAAGAAGAAGAAGAAGAAGAAGAAGAAGAAGAAGGATTTTAACATTAAATAATGGCGCTAGCCAAGAAAATTCCAGCAGCCTAGAATCATAAAGATTAATTGAAAAAATAAAAGGCTAACTATTGCAATTTAAATGGGAATATGAGCATGCATTGATAGGGGTGACTGCCTGCAAGTATCCGCACAAGAGAAATGTTAGGTTTTCTAAGCACGTTACTTTATGCCTCTATTTACTAAAATAATCAATCACATAAGATTGTGATATATTATTGGAAAATGTTAGGGGTTCTCCCCGTACGTTCTCCTGGCGTTCTCCCAGATTTACGTAAAACATTATTTAAGAAAAATAAAATTGTAGTGGCCTCCACAACTGATTTTTTTAGGCATTAGCATCAAATTTGAGGCATTAGCACCAAATTTGTGAGGCATTAGCATCAAATTTAGGATGATCAAATTCATTTTTTGTGATGTCATCTCTAAAGGGTTAACCTTCCACCCATATGTTTTAGTTTTGAATCCAAAAACATGTTTTAAAGCATTATAACCTAACTATTAACTCATAAAAATTAATCTGTTAGTAAAAAAACGGTATTATAATTTTAATTTTTCTTAAATCATGTTCTACGTAAGACTAGGAGAACGCCAGGAGAACCTACGAGGAGAACCCCTAACAAACCCCTATATTATTTAGAAACTTTAAAAAAAAAAAAAAACCTAATATTTCTCCCGACACAATCTGCCAAAGAAGGGAGGCATGTGTGTTTACGTGGTAAATGTAAGTGCAAAATACACAACTTAGTTATAAAAAGATTTCAGGATATTCAGTTCATTTTTTTTTTCCTAATTGAATGAAGAAAAAGGTTATAGAGGAGGATTTTTTCACCTCTGATCCGAATAGAAGAGAAAATGGGAGACCCTATGGACAGTGGCGGATCCAGACATTTCACATTGAGGGAGCTGTAAAAAAAAATTTTGACGTCGTAAATTTTTTTTTGGCATCCTAAAAATGAAACATGTCAACACTATATCAAAAAGACAAAATACAAAGAGACATGAGAAGAGTCGAAAGAGCATCACATTTGGCGTTATTTAATTGCAAAATTTGTATACGAAAATGACTTACCCAAGGCCAACCCATTAATCTAACGATCTAAATCTTAATTCATGCGTAGAAATTCATTGGGTAGAATAAAAACTCCAAAAGAAACTAGAGATTTCAACAATATAGCAAAATCTCCTAAATTCCTTACTTATATATACCATCTTAAAAGTCACAAATACTTCATGCCAATCATCTTTTCAGAAATAAGAATTAGTCAATCAAGACCCCACAGCTTAGGTGAAAACAAAAGATTGCAAATTCAACTATTTATAATGGGTACCACTAACATATATTATTCTCTTAATTTGATCAAATCATCAAAGCCTAAAAATAAAAACAAAATAGGAATCAGAAATTTTGGGATATCTTAGTGTCGCTAGTTACAATCCAGGCCGCCAATCAGCTCCTGACCACCTATTTTTTGCCCTGAAAAGACATGACACCCATTCAAATTATAAACAATTTTTGGGTGCTCATATTTCATAAGGAAAAAAAAAAAAAAAAAACCAAGGTTAAACACATAAAATTAACCCTAAATCAATTTGAAGGGAACAAACTACAAAGAATACAAAACTCACTTGTTATCATATCTCCGAACCTTATATATTTGAGAGCATTTGCATCTTCTGAGTATGGGAGAGAGTGTCTGAGCAAGAGAGAGCATTTGATTTGAGAAATTGAGAGGGGCTGAACCATTGAGGGAGAGAGAGAGGGAGAAGAGAAAGGGGGAGAAGAAGCCGGAAGCTTGAGAAAGGGAGGAAAAAAAAAACAAAAGAAAGAGAGTGGATAGTGGGAGACAAAGAAATAAAGAAAATAATATAAAACAAAGTGAGTGGTGGGAAGGAGAATAAAAAAATAAATAAAAATAAAAAAATAAAAGAGAAAGAAGAAGTTGGCGGAGAAGGTGGGAAAAGAAGAAAAATGAGAAAAAGAAAGGAAAAAGAAGGCTGAAGCGTGAGATTTGAGAGTTTTGAGAGGGCTTGTAGCAGTATAGCAAGACCTGGGGGAGCCGTGGATTTTTTTTAATATCTCTCACTGCTCATAAAAGTTGAATACCTCATATAATTTTTTTTTTTAAAAAACTTCTTGGGGAAACCGTGGCTCCTACTGGTCTACATGTGGCTCTGCCACTACCTATGGAAATGCTTCCAAAAACAAGATGAACTTTCTCTTTGAGCAGGAAGTGGAAGAATACAAATATTGCTTTAAAATCCTGGAATCACCAACATTTTGGCAATATTCGTGCTAAAATAAAATCGTTGATGGCTGAAATCAGCATTATTCAAAGCCGCCCTCATTCCTCTTCCAATTCGGATAGAGAAGTTGTTCTTCAGAAGAATTTACAAGAGCATCTTTTGAGAGAGGAGGTGCTATGGAAGCAAAAGTCTAGAGAGTTATGACTCACTTGTACGGACCTCAACACAATTTTTCCATGTCTCTATTGTGTGTCGTCATAGGTAGAACTCTATTTCTAGTCTCAAATCTTCGGAAGGTTCTCCTATTTGTGGTAGAAATAATATTGGTGCTTATTTGGTAGATCATTTCAGTAACATTTTTTCCACCTCCCACCCTCCTTTGATTGATAATTTGCCGGAATTAGTGAATGGAGTTATTTCCGCTGAGGAAAATGCTAGAATTTGTACCATTCCTGATGAACGTGAGATTTTTGTTGCTATTAAGGAGATTGGGCTTAATTAAGCCCCTGGCTCGGATGGGATGACAAGTCTTTTTTTACAAAACTTACTGGCTTATTGTGAAAGATAGTGTGATTATTTCTGTGCAATCCTTCTTTAGGGGAGGCTTTCTTCTCAAAGAGTTCACTCATACCAACATTGCTCTTATTCCCAAGGTTGATAATCATTCTTTGGTCAATCACTTTTGCCCTATTAGTCTTACCAATTTTAATTACATGATCATTTCTAAGATTCTTTCCAAAATTCTAGGCAACTCAGATCAAGTCAAAGTTGCAAAATTCACTTACTCAAAATTTCAGATCTTGCACCCCAATTGTCCAAAATAAGTAGATTCTACGATCTTAGATTGTCTTAATTTTAGTAAAATTTAGACATGGAGGATATTACACAAATTTAATGATGAATTCATCTATTTATTATGAATATAATTAAAAGATGATTTAGCTCAATCGGCTAGGATCACACTTGATGAAGCAGTGGTCACTAGTTCGAATCCCCCCTCCCCCTTCTTGTACGGACATGTCAAAAAAAAAAAAAAAAAAATTAAAAGATGATTGAAAGATAATGAATTCTATCGATTCTCTTTTAAGAATCAAATCAAAACTGTAAAATACATTATTATTTTTTTGCTACTATAAAGGTTATGTTTAAGATTTTTAAATTTGAGTGCTTGAAAAAAATTGACGGCCAACTCGTTACATACCATGCATCCACAGCACATATCTAAAATAGACATGACCCACGTGGTTAGACGTAACAGGCACATGTTCTCCTAAACAAATGTGTCCTTCATTGGAATGGTAGTTGAATATGTATGATTGGAGATTTTTTACTTCCATTTTTTTTTTCCGTTTGTTTATAATATGGGCATATATAATATGTTAACAAGACCTGTTGGAATGCTATATATATATATATATATATAGCATCCCCTTAGGATCTCTTGTAACTTTTTTCTTCAATTAAAAAAAAAAAAAAAACCTGTTGAAAAATTATCAATGATTTATAAATCTAATGACATTCTCGTTTTTCATGAATATTGAGATGGTGATTGAGAGATAATATGTTTAAATCTTATTAATTGTTTCAGGAGGTAACTCAATCAATTGAGATCATGCCTAATGAAATGGAGGTTTTTAGTTCAAATTATTCTCCCTATTTTTATATGAACATGTAAAAAAAAAATTCTTATTAATTGTGTGAGTTAATTATATATATATAAAAAGCCAATTTTTTTTTTTTTTTTTAAAAAAAGAAATATTAATATAACAAAATATAAGAAGAAGACATCGACTGTGATGTAAGAGCCAAGAAACAGAGTCGTCTTCAGACCAAACTCCCGTCTCAACATGCATATGACATGATTTTTTTAGAGGAAAATCCAGAGAACCCATTTCCTGATAAGGTATGTTTCCCTTTCCTGACATAAAAATTTACTTGTTTTTTATTCTCATCGAGTTTTGTTCCTGTTGATGTTGTCTTTATGCTTCAACGTTTGTATGTGTATCTTGGATACAGAATTGCTTCTGTTGATTTGTGAATATTCTGGTTTGTTATGAGATGGTTGTCTATCTGCTGTTGAACCTGTGAATTGTATCACAAAACTTTCGTATTTCACCGTCTGGGACGAAAGTGAAACCAATTCGATTACAAGCTTTATTTGGTCTGAATTACATAAAGGATTTGAACTTTGAAGTGGGTGTTATCTAATTTTGTTTATCTTCTAGTTATTCTCAGAGAGATTTATATCTACCGCGGGATTTGGGTCTTGCGCCTGTTAACATTTTCCTGGAATCGGTTTCGGGTTTCGGTTATTACAACGAAATATAAAATGGGTTGTTTTGTGATTTTTAGTTTGTCTTTTCACAGGGCCAATTCTAAATTGCGAATAAAATTTGTGGGTCTAAGTGTTATGTTATATATTTGGTTGTCATTTATACTTGCCTATGGGGCTTTGGAATTTCCTTCATGATTCCAATTGGCGTTCTTTGGATTCAGAAATATTGCTTGCTTTTGAACCCTAGTAGAACACCATATCATTGATTGAGAGGTTCTCTTTGTTGGTAAAAGTAGGTTACCTAAGGCATGATGTTTGTTATTAATCTATACATCAAGGTCAGTGTTATAGTGAGCATATTGCATAACTTTCAGTTGTTTCTCATCTTAAATGTTTCCTAACCAAACTCAAGCAGCTCTTAAATGTTTCCCAGAATGTTTGGTATGAGCTGGAGGATATCTTTAGTGCTCTATTTCTTATCACTTGACTTCGTTTTCAGTTTGCACTGAATTGGTTTCAATCATATATTATTATATTCTGTCATCTGAATTCTGTTTATTCTTTCAGAGTGTTAGGAATCATGGTCCAAATAATTATGATAAGGCTTTGCTGAGTTGCTTAGTTGCAGACAGATTTGTTTAGCATTGAGCTTTCAAATGCCTAGATTATGGACTAGAGTAAATGCTTTAGTGGATTTAGTTCATACGAGATTTTAACTTTGCCACTTTGAAAACTATCAGAGATTGGTAAGGCGTAATGGCTGCCGCAGAAGCAGAAGCAGCAAGGCAGCATACAGCTAACCATTCCTTTGTCCAAGAAGATGTGAGGAGAGCCCCAAAATTTTCTTGCTCCCCATCATCTTCTTTCTCAAAATCAGAGTCTGATGGTGCACCTGATAATGCTGCAAATGGACCTGATCATCCCTCCTCCACTTGCATACCTGATAAACTATATTCTGGTCCACCAACCAACATTAAGTGGTGGTTGAACCTGCAACCGCACGTTGGGCCCCAAAAGGATTTTACATATGAACAGCTAAATGCCTTGGAGACTGAGCTTGAAGTTTTGAGTTCTGGATTTATTCATAAAAAAAGTGCAAAAATTAGTGAGGATCACCAACCCAGGGGAAATCAAACTGTTATGAAAAACAATAATAATTCTTATGTGGAGAAACCTTGGGAAGTTTCTACCACTTGTAAAAATAATGAACATGATACTGGAATGCAAGAATTCAAGGATGTTCTTGGTAATGATTCACAGAGAACTAATAAAAAGGACTTGGGGGAGTTCTGGTACTTAGATGATAAATTCACGGGCTTGGATTCTTTCAACTGCTTGATCCCAAAACAAGCCAAGAGGCTTTCTTCTGATCTGGGATCCAATTGGGTGGGAGCTGAGAAGGCTGAGCCTTGGTGGCGCTCTGCTGGTCAAGATGGGTTGGCTTCCTTGGTTGCTCAGAAGTCACTTGAACATATTGAGAATTGTGATCTTCCCCGACCCCTGGCCAAGCATTTTAGGAAGGGGCCATCTACTTGTACAGAGTGTTTTGAATGTGATGAGAGTTTGGCTTCATCTTTAGATAAGATGGTGGATAAGGGATTCTCTGGTCTGAAGAACTATACCTGGGAAAGCCCCACTACAGATCACTCACTTCAGGATTCAGACCAGCTTTTCAGGTAACGCTCTAGAATTGTTACTTTACAGTTCTTTTGTCACCAGTACTTCATTTAGGGAGTGGTTGATGCTTCATGAAGTTATCCATTTTATTTTACACATATGAGCACATGGAACAATCTATGATGGGGTGCTAACCAAATAGAAACCTCACCTTTTTCACTGCAGTTAGTGGTAACAATTTATTCTCTTGTTTTTTTTTTCCATAAGTGTGGTACAATGTACCCATCTAGATACTTCAAATAGTTTAAATAGAATTTAGATATCATAACCCAAATTTCATGAGCATATTTGATTAATATTGGTGTGTTATCTTTACTAATATATAAGAAAACAATTAATAATACATCAGTCAAGAATTAAGCTATTTTTATAAAGAGGATTATCATTTAATTCAAACTTATAATTGTTACGAAGGTCCACCATTTTGCACATGTAGCAATGAAGCTCTTTCACTTTGATGGGATGGACACCTCACAGAATTGTTAGAATACACAAGTAGATTCTAAGCAATAATCAGCCAAAGGAAATATGAAGGATGTCATTTATTTGATCCATTAAATTCCCTTGTTGCAAAGTGAAGTTAAAGTAAAAAAAATTTACTCATTACATGCTAGAAAATCACAATAGACTTGTTATAGTTTGATGTACAATCTTCTCTTATTTACATGTATACACTGCTAGAGAAATAGAATAGTTTATTAGGTTCTTTATTTATTGTAAAAGAAAAAAAAAAAGATCTTGTTTTTTTTTTATGCATAAAATTTTCATTCAAACACACCAGCAAGAAAAAAAAAAAAAGAAAAGAAAAGGAAAGATCTTATTTTTGTTTGATGATATTTCTCATTATGATCCATCTACATTGTTTTTTTCTAGCACATTTGCTCCAGATTAATGATTGTAATGATTGTCCAATTGGTATTCTGTGGGGGCCTAAAATCTAGTAGTTTGACATGACGAGGGAAACAAGGGTTCTTAGGGGGTAGAGGTTAATTACTACCACATTTAACGATTTGGGGTTCTCATATACAGCCTGAAGTTGTCCTTAATATAGTAAGGAATCTCCCTTGACAATCATGGTGCAGGCACAAATTTTGGGGTCTCTTCTAACACATTTTAACTCTATTTGTTTTCGGCTACCTATCCTGAACTAATAGAGGATTGTCGATTGCTTTAGTTTTTTGTTACTTACCTTCAATAGTGGGAATCTCCTTTAGTTTGTCACTTGGAGGAACTTGAATATGCATTTCCTGGCACTCATGGTGCAGGCACAAATTTTGGAGCCCTTATAACACATTTGTCAACTGTCTTTGTTTTCGACTACCTATCCTGAACTAATAGAGAAGGGAATTATACTCACTATTTGATTGCTGATCAGTTTATTTATCCATGTTGATAAATATTTTTGCTCCAGCAACAGTATTGGTAATGGTACAAGTAAGGACGAGGCAGATGATGATCCTAGCAAGACTAAATTGTTGGAGGCACTGTGTCATTCTCAAACACGAGCAAGGGAAGCCGAGAAAGCAGCACAGGAAGCCTATGCCGAAAAGGAGCACATTATCACGCTCTTTTTTAGACAGGCATCACAGCTCTTCGCTTATAAGCAGTGGTTCCAGCTGCTGCAGCTTGAGAATCTCTACTTCCAGCTTAAGAACAAAAACCAACCCATTACCAGTCTTTTTCCGGTTGTCTTACCTTGGGTTCCACACAGAGGCAGGAAAATGAAGAAGGGTCAGCCGAGGGTTGGAAAGAGAAAGCGTTGTAGACAAAGGAATGAAATTAGAAAGTATGCGGTTGCTTTTGCAGTGGGGTTAGGTCTTGCCAGCGCTGGCTTGCTCCTTGGTTGGACCATGGGTTGGTTGTTTCCACCTCTTTAAATTGCTCCCTTGTTATGGCTGTCAATGACACCCCTGTGCAGTTCACCATAATGCTTGAATGAAATTTGCTTTGCATTTTGGTCATTGGGTTGCATGGGGATGCATGCTTCAATTGGTAACATTTTTCAACTATGTAAGTATGTATGCCCCAATTTAGATTTGTTTCTTGTTTATATTTATTAAAGTGCATAATTTGTACGAGAGATGTGACTAGATGTAAATATGTATATAATTTGGTAAAACATATTGAGATTAGATTATCTGCCTTCTTTTAAACTGTGGGTTTCCTATGTTGATACTTTTTTATTGGGAACAAGCTAGGGCTCCTAAGTGGTATATTTACTTACCTTTTTCTTTTTTTGGGAGGATTACTGAACCCTTTAGGGTTGATTTGTTAGCCATATCCTTTTGTTTTTCTTCTTGGCCGTGATTATGTCCTAATTTAAACATCCATCTAGATTGAAGGCGTTCTCATCTTGTCTATAATCTAGGATTTTAGTTTGAAGTGAATGTAGGTCCCACCATCAAGTTCTTGTCATATTCAGAATCAATCCAGGGGTAGTAGGAAGGATTTGGAGTGGGATTAAGCTGGATCTGCCATCTCATTGATAGTGGGATATGAAGTACATATTAGATGTATTTGTCGCTCTAGGCTTCAACACTAGCCTAGCGTGAACTGTTTGGGTTGGTCCAGCTCACCATGAGCATAGTTTAACAGTTATAGAAAAACAGTTATAGACAATCAAATCAACGAAATGATCCGATCTAGTTTTAAGTGACCGTTGTGTTTGGCGGTTGCAAAACGTGTAAGAAAAATAGTAATTTCAAAATGCAATTAACGAAAACGTGATTCTTTCAAGGGTTAAAAGTTCATAATGTGACAATGAAAATTAACCACTAAATAAGCATTTTAAACAACAAAAAAAAGATGAAAGATTAATTTTCACTATCAAGTAATCAGGACATATTAACGGTTCAATTAATTGGTTAACCGTGGGTTTTTTCTTTTTCTTTTTATTGTGAGTTTTTTTGAATTTGGCTAAAAATTGATTGTTTTGGGGCCTAAATTGCTTTTTTGGGCTAAAATAGCTTATTGAACTTTTTTTTAAAAAAAAAAAAAAATTAAATATGCCCATTAATTAACACAATAAGAGTCCACTATACATATGTCCTACCGAAAATAAATTTCTTATTGGTTAATTATCGGTTAATCGATAAAAAAATAATTATACCGACTAGCTGAACCAAACCGACTTCAGTATAAAAATCCTTAACCAATTTGTAGGCGGTTAATGTTAGTTTGGTCGCAGTCAATACGTAAGAGGTAAACGGTTAATTTGTCCACCCCTAAACTTATTTATTATTTACGCATATCTAATAAGCTCTTAGCAATTTCTTACACTACAATGAGCTTATTATAAATCGGTATATCTGTAACGACTAATTTTGTATTTTTTTTTTCTTTAGTTTTAAGATAAATAGTACTCTTAGGATGTTATACAATTCTTTTACAAATCGATGCGACAATCAACTATGTTACTTAAGACCTAATTTTATCTGTTGAGTTTTATTGTTTACGTTTTTTTACCCATATAAGACTGTGTCCCACATTAAAAAAATAAAATAAAATATTGTTTCTTCTTGTGTGCATGCGCACGTGGATGCTTGACCGCATGATCAGGGATAAACTAGCAAGGTGGCTTTTTCCGGGGGTGGCATTGCCTATTTAAGCAAATTAAACTCTCTAAGCTTTCTTGTGCAAAGCTTCTTTAGGGCGCGCAGGAGACAGCGGCTTGGATCATTGTTTCTATGAAGAATCCGAATTTGCGTAATGAATCGAGGGATAGAGAGAACCCGTGGCAGCCAGCAAGAGAAGAGCTGGAACCTCGGGATCTTCCACCAGTCCCGAAGCTCCACGGGATCATCGGGCAATGCTCTCAGACCTATGAGAAGGTGTTGACGGAAACTGATACGAAAGCCAACCAGGGCAGGATTTTCATCGGGAAACATTTTGTCAAGACCTCTCTCTTACCGTTGCTGAACCAAGACGAAAATATTGATCTTAATGGAATTCCAGTCTCTGTTTACAATCTCGAGGGTGTGATATACGAAATGAAGTTGAAGTTATGGTCTTCAAAGTACTACGTTCTTACAGTAGGCTGGGCGGCGTTCTGCCGTGATCATCCTGTGGAGCCGAAAGATGTCGTCAAGCTGTGGGTGTTCCGCCATAATGAAAAGGGTGAGCTTTGCTTTGTCATCCTTTTTGAGAATAAGCAAAAGTAGAAGGGATCGGAACATCGGAGCAGTGGGCACCTTGGATTTTTGTTCCGATTGAGTCGGCCGGCAACGTACATAAATGTTGTAGATAGAATTTTCGCCTGTAAGACAGTGTAAAGGATAAAAACTCTCACAAGATAATCTCTAGTTTTATCTCAATAGATTCATGATAACAAGCTGTAATTGAAACACTTTAAATTATGATAATTACATATTTGAAATTGAATAGTAGATTACATTATCTCAAGATAAATCGTATATTTGAATTTGAATTGTAACTCTTCATATTATATATATCATCAGCCTATGCTGGATTAGAGTAAAGTGAAAAATATCAAATTCTCTAATTTTACATGGTATTAGAGCAACCAAAAGATTAACGTCTAAATCTCTCCTTCTGCATAAATTTTGTTCCCTATGGTTTTTTTTTTTTTTTTTCTTTCCCCCTCTCACGTCATATATTTGTTGCTTGTCAATGGCAGCCGAACCTACTCTTCCTCAACTTGTTACCTTCTCCAACTTCAACCTCAACAAACTCACTCAAGATGATTACCCTACATAGCTGCCCCAAGTATTCCACATCTCAAAGGAGGCAATTTATTTGGGTATGTTGATAGATCTATTCCATGCCCACCGCCCTCCATCACTACCGTGAAAGAGCACATCTCCTCTACTACGACAAATTAGGCCTGTCTCCACTGGGAGATGCAAGATCAAATCATCCTCGACTTTCTCACCTCCGCCATATCAGAAATGATGATCTCTCATGTTGCAAACTGCACAACGTCCAAACAAGCATGGACCAAATTGGAGACCCTCTTTGCTTGTCAGGGGAGAAAGAAAATTGTCTCCATTGTCAAGGAGGATGGCTCGTACTAAATTAAGCTGCCTGTCTTGCCCCTTGCCATGCTTTGTGAGTATTGCAAAAGGATCTTGGAAGTTCAGTACTTGTAGCTTGGAGAAGGTTGAAGCTTATAGCATTAAGGGTGCTGATTGATTTCTATTCGTATATTGGGTTTAGGTTAAGTTGAGTTAGGGATATAAGATTATATATGCTAATACTAACCCAATTTATTTAATTAAATGACGTCAAACATTTAATTCGATTTATCTTATTAATTTTATGTTGAATTTGTGAGCCCATGAAAATTTTTGTTAGGTCACAAGCTCACAGACGTCGGTGATTCGTTGGAGCATGTTTGAGCATGTTTGAGATTTGAGATGAATAAATTTATTGTACCAATACCAAAATGTTGGCAGAAAAGTAAATTGCACTTTGTCTTTGTACTTTAGCATCTAAGCTAAAACCAAATTATGACTTATATAAAAAAAAAAACAAAAAAAACAAAAAAAAACTAAATTATGATTTACCTGCTTTCTTTCTTTAGGCTCAAATAAAAATATATTAGTAAAAGAGAGAGAGAGTAATGTCTAGACAATATCTTAATTGGTCCTTTTTGGTACAGATGATCATACTAACAGGTAACGAATGATATTGAGTCCAAAGTTATCATGGGTGACCCACGTGAAAATTTGATTGGTGCTGACCTAAAATTTGATGATTTTTTATAAAAAAATTTGGATAGAAGTTGGGTGCACGTAGGGATGGGTATCGGTTATAATGCTACCGGTAAACCTATTTTTGATAATTAACCGAAATTATCGGTTAATTCAGTTAATTAACCAATAACATTTCGATAAGAAATCATTTCAAAAATTTAGGTTAAAATGGTTAATCAATTAATAACGGTTAAGTTAATTGGTTAACCGTGAGTTTTTTTTTTTTTAATTTTTTTACCATGAGTTTTTTGAATTGGGCTAAAAATTAATTGTTTTGGGGCTCAAATTGCTTTTTTGGGCTAAAAGCTTATTGAACAATTTTTATTTTTATTTTTATTTTTTAAAATATGCCCATTAATTGACACAATAAGAGTCCACTATACATATGTTCTACCAAAAACAAATTTTTTATCGGTTAACTGATAAAAAAAATAATTATACCGATTAACTGAATCAAACCAGCTTCAGTAATCCTTAATTGATTGGTAGGCGGTTAATGTCGGTTTGATTGCAGTCGGTAAAAAGTAAACGGTTAATCTACCCACCCCTAGATACACAAACTTATTTGTTATTTACGCATATCTAATAAGCTTTTAGCAATTTTTGATACTACAATTAACTATTACATTTTGGCGATGACTCAAAGGCTCTCTCTTTAGTTACTTAATGATTGACTGCCTGACTGCGGATGTGCCTTCAAAAGAGTGACTACTGAGTGAGGATAAGTGGAGCTATCAATTAGAAGCTTCTTCTTAAAAAGGGCAAAAAGAAAAAGGGTGGGCTTAGGGTGATCGAAATTCTTATCTTTAGAAATCAGAATCTTCTTGTCTTGTCGATCTAGACATCCTTTTTAGCTTGCAGAAATTGCCTTTCTATACT
The DNA here is from genome assembly GCA_006937295.1 of Carpinus fangiana. NCBI lineage: Eukaryota > Viridiplantae > Streptophyta > Magnoliopsida > Fagales > Betulaceae > Carpinus > Carpinus fangiana. The sequence continues at coordinate 34,572,468 of CM017326.1, read as the reverse complement.
CCTTCGAATTCAGGCACGGCATAATTATTAGTTGTCAAGCATTAGAGTCAGACATTCACCGCCAAAAAAATCTATACTAAACAACACAACATGCGCTACCTACCAATCAGAATTGAATCAAAATATATATATTTAGTGTGGAAGATCCAATGATTTTGTACACGTGCACATGTTTGGTTGATATCCTGACTTTTTTATAAAATTCTAAATTTACCTTAATTTCAAATTAAAGATTTTTAAAAATATATATTATTAAAAAAATCACAATGTGACTCACGGTTTTTTCCCTTTTTTTTAATAAAAAAAAAATTGAACGGTAATTTTGTCTTTTTTAGAGTTTTAACGGCAAAAATTGACGAAGGGGTTCAAATTAATTGTAATTAAAAATTTAGATGTCCAAATTGAGAAGTTTCAAAGTTTGGAGATATGTCAAATCGCTTGGTAGTTTAAGGGTCTAAAATAAAGATTCTCCAAAATTTTTATCCATTGAACCTATTACCTATATGCGAGTAAGAAAAAAGAATCTCTTACTCAAATGATGGATTTGTTTCTCATTAATAATTTATAAATTCGTATCTAAAGCCTAAGCAATGGTAAAGAGCCTGTCTTCAAACTTTTAATAAAATCCTACAGCATTTGCATCGTCTTTTTTAAAGAAAGAACATAGTTGGAATATTATTTCTTTTATTGTTTTTTTTAACCCATATAAGAGTATATGTGTCACACATAAAAGCTTTATATATAGTATCCAACATGTTCAATATTATTTCTTCTTGTGTGCATGCACGTGGATGTGGATTGCAATGACTAAAAGGCTCTCTCTTTACTCTTTGGAAAATGCTAATAATGTAATAAAAAGACTATTTTTTATCCATAAAAGTTTTAGGTGGCAAGAGTCTATAGGCCCTATCCATAACTACTGTGGCCCTACCACTAATGATCTTATGACCTGTATTTTTTTTACTCTTTAGTTACTTAATTCTACCTTGACTGCTTGACTACAAGAGCTAGTGGAGACAAGTAATGCAATCTAGAAGCTTCTTTTGAAAAAATAGGTGGCTTTGTGGGCTGAAATTCTTGTCTTTAGAATCTTCTTGTCTTAGCTTTTAGTTGTCTTTGACTTGATCGACTCCTGCAGCCACGGCAGTAGACTCAAGCATTGGTTGATCACGACACAGCCGCACAGTATTTAGATAAAGTACATTGTACGGAAGATCCAATGATATCGTGATCCTTTGAAAGAGACACTTAGCTGCCGCATCCATGGCGGGCCTATTTAAGAGGTTTTCTTCTGCCAAAGCTTGAGCAAAACTTTCCAAGCTTTCTTGTGCGAAGCTTAATTAGTTAGTGCTTGAAATAATGGAGGAGGAGACAGCGGCTTGGATCCTTGCTTCAATGAAGAATCCGAATTTGCTTAATGAATTGAGGAAAAGAGAGACACCTCAGGATCTTCCACCAGTCCAGAAGCTCGACGGAATCATCGGGCAATGCTCTCAGCTCTATGAGAAGGTGTTGACACCCTCCGATACGAATTCCGACCTGGCCAGGCTTTTATTCAATACACAATTTGCCGTGACCTCTCTCTTGCCGTTGCTGAATGAAGACGAAAATCCGATCGATGGAATTGGGGTCACCGTCTACGATCTGAATGGTAAGGAATTCCAAATGATGTTCAAGTTTTGGGCCTCAAAGTACTACGTTCTTACTCAAGGGTGGATGGCATTCTGCCGTGATCATGATATTTCCAATAAAGATATCGTCAAGCTGCAGATGTTCCGCCATCTTAAAACGAGAAGGCTTTGCTTTGTCATCTCCACTGTGAAGACGACAAATTAAGTAGATCCATCTGAAGCCCGCCAGGTCGATAAATTCAATGCTCACTGCATGCCCCGTTTAGATCCAGCTTTCTGATTTTTATTAATTTCCATCTATTTTCTCTTTGCCTTCTAGTTCTTCTGTTGATTAGTAAGATTTGCATCCCAATTAAGGCCATGGCTTGTATGATGTAATTGATCTCTATTTTAATTGAAGTTACTATATATGATATAGCCACTTGAGGGACTCATTTAATTAAATTAAATTAAATTTTATTCCAACTCGTTAATTTTTTATTACGGGTCAATTTTAGTTAGGTCACAACGAAAGTTGCTTTGGGTTTTGTTGTTTGAAAAGAATTCCTGTGGCTATATCTTAGCTGCCCAATCAGCTGATTATAAGCTCCCTCCTCTTGAAAGCCCATGCAGCCGTTTTGGACACCAATGGGCAGCTAGCTTCTGCCGGATCCCATTAGCTTGGGCATCAACCAGCCCATACTCATGCATGGTTGATTGCCTTGATTGCCCCATACTCACAACCATTGACCTTTCGCCAGCTGGGAGGCTCAATAAAAATTGAGGCATAAAAGAGGCAAAAGTCTAAGTAAGGCATTTTTAATATTAATATAATAACATAATAAAGAAAGGAACAATTTATGGGCTGATCATGAAGAACCATCCCAGGAGCATAATAATGGGCCTAGTATGGCCGGCCTACATCAATGTTTCATGAGGTAAAACTGAACATCTTGTAGAAGCCATTTAGCTGGAGTCGGCTTGTTTGATTGCTATAAGCATTCCCATTATATTTTTAATAAGATGTCTTATATGTTTTTTTAATAACATAAAAAAACAAATGTCGCCTTTAGAAGCTAGCTTGTAAGAATTTCTTGCATACCAATTTGTAGAAAATTTCTGTCCATTAAACTTATTTGCCTGCAAAACTGAGTTGCTTTGGTTCATTTATGCATATCTCTTACTCAAATGGTGGGTTTGTTTCTCTTTAATAATGTATAAATCTTATGAATAGCCTAAGCAATGGGCCTGTGTTCAAACTTCTAATAAAGCAGTCTTAGCTTCACCGGCGTTGACATTCAAAGGAGAAAATAATTTGGCCATTTAAGTCATAGATGACTGCTGCTGCTACAGAAAAGAATGCCTATTACTATGATAGGCCCAACAGATAAATATAATTATGGAGTAGGAACACAAAAATCCAGCTTAACCACATCCAGCAACAGTAGAACACAAGCTGACCAACCACTTCTTATCTGCCACGGGGCTACCATCCAAAATTGAAAAACCAGTCAAACACAAATAATTTGTCTATCTCTTCTAGAGTTTGGATAAGGAAGGTACTGAGATTCGATGCAATGACAGCTTCATGTAAGAGATTATCTTAGCTCCATCTGATTGGATAATATGAACAAAAGAAATTCAAATTGATGCAGAACAAAATACAAGTTTACTTAGTCTTTCCGAATTATTTAAATTATTAATATTTAATTGCATGTTTTATTTAAATTTTTAGAGTTGATGTTATTTTTAATTCAATAACGGACTTGGTCCGAAGTCGGTCAAATTATGATTAAAGTTTCGTATTTGAGGTGTAACGCCTCTTTCTCTTTTTCTTCTCGACGGTGAAACTCCATCAAATTTCCATCCTTTTTTGAATTGGGTCTCCTTCATTATGTTCTAGTCTCCCAAATTGTCTCTGTCGTGGGGTTCGAATTGCCTTTCACACTATAATTGGGCAGCCTCGTTGCAGAGCAATGAGGCCGTGTGTGTGACGTTATCTTGACGTAAAGCATGCTCATACAAAGGAATGTGATTTATCCATTCCATATGCGTGTTGTGTACAAGGATGTCGGTGGCTCATACACGTGGAAGATGAATTTGTAAAATTTGCATGAGATATTTCTTTCAGCACGTGTTATGTGTGGAATAGGATAAACACTAGCAAGATGATGTGGCCACTCAAATGATTAAGCAAATTGCACCACATTTTTGGTCTCCATTCAAATTGGAAAAATATATTCCTCGTTGAATTGTTTCGAACTCTTAAACCTGTATATTCTATTCTCAATAATATAAATAAAAAAAGCTTAAGGAATAAGAATATGTGATTGGCTGTAATTGCAATTCGAACCGTTTTTACAAAGAGGCCACTATCAAGCCCACTTGTTTCGAACAATTTGAGATGTAAGGTTTATTTGCATAAAGTAAGTGGCTTTCACAATTTTTTTTTCAGTGGGATTGCTTGAATTAAATACAATTAATATTAATCAAGTTTGTGTGAATGACTATTCAATGCAAATAGTCAAACTCACGTCTTAGTAGGTGCCTAATTTCGTTGAATTTTTTTTTAAATTACTGAACCACCGAGTGATACTCCATTGTAAAAAGTTGAACTCAAGCCCTAATAAGTAATTAAAATTTTTTCGAACGGTGGTAAGAGAAAAAAGAAAAGGTGAAAACCGTGGCTTGGTTGTGTCCTACCCCAGGCAAAGAAATGGTTTTGTCAATTAAGACATCATTATCAGGCCCCAACAGACAATATGATTATGACTTTGGAGCGCAAAATCAACCTTGACCACATCCCTACAACCCAAGCCGACTAAACCACTTCTTATCTGCCACGTGCTACCTTCCAAGATTGAAGAGACCGATCAAACATAAGGGCCAATGGAACCAATTTGTCTTTCTGTCTATCTCTATCTGTTCTCAAATTTGGATAAAAGAATTCCCCCCTGTCCTTATAATATTTGATGTCATGGACAAAATATATAGGCAAGTTTATACGATTTATCTATCTAATTAAATGAATAAATTGTTTAAATTTGATCTACAATTAATGGAGATTCCAATCCTATTATGCCGTCACTATTATCCATGCGCAAAAACAGGGTTTCGATGTGGCCACCACCATGGAAAAGGTGTAGTCTTGGTTTGGATTCGTCTTCCATATATGTCACATAATACCGTTGTGAGGATGCTAAAGAGAAAAAGTCTTGCCTCTACTTTATTCTTTAATCTTAAAAGTTGTTTCTTTTTTTGAATTAAATTATATTAAATGTAATTGTTTACAGAAAGTTTGCAGTGGGGTGGGGAAAAGGACGGGTTGATTGTAAATTTTCAATGGGGCTGAATGAAAGCCGCATGCTTTGAATTTTTTTTTCCTTTCGGTGTCAAAACACTTTTTGAAAGTTGACTTCTTCTCTGTCTACTTGTTCACTGGCTGCTGTATCAATGAAATGGGTGCTCTAAGATTTTGAATCTAATTGGTGTAATTTGGTTGTTGATAGGGATTATTATATGACTTTTGATTTAGGAATTAAATTAATTTTGAGCATTATATTTTCGTAAATAAGGCTTTTTGTTTGAGTCTTCCAGATGAAACCGCACCAGTTGAAATTAGAGTTAACGTTTGCCAAACCTTCTTGTTGCGCCGAATGTTTGAAAGTATGTTGAAAGTTCAAAGTCAAATATGAACTAAACCGTGTAATTAATTAATTATTTAAATTTTATTCCAGAAGAAAAGGAGAAATAAAAAAACTTTCTCCTTAGTCCTTTCTGTTGCCTTAGTTTTATATGTTTCCTATTGTCTTCCTCTTCTGGAGTGGGTGTTGATTGAATCAGCTGAGAATCATACGTGGCAGCAGATAAACAACTCGTTTTGCGCCACGTGCTCCGCGCCAACCCTTTAAAACCACACGCGCCCGCGAATAGCTTCGCCCTCTCCTCTCTTCTCCGAGACTAGGAAAATCAGAAAGAGAGATACACAGCGAAGCCAATCCACACCGACCTCTCTCTTTGTTCTATCTATCTTCCTGTATCTCACACGCGCAGAACGATGCCGTTTTGTAAGATTAGGACGCAACAAGCCAACTCAGACACGAAGCTCTGCGACAATGGAGTCAAAATCTTTTACAGAACGTACGGTCACGGACCTACCAAGGTCCTCCTCATCATAGGTCACCCATCAAATTCAAATTCTTTTTTTTTTTTTGTGGATAATTTGCTTCTATATTTTGATTCTTGAAGTGGGTTTTGATTGAATTTTTCTGGGTCGTCGGGATTGTGACGATCATTTCTCGACACTCCATTTAAACCCGCTTGTTTGGGCCAGATTGCATTTCAGCTCACCTTTTTTTTTTTTTTTTTCCGAAATTTTTTGAATTGGTTTTACTTTTCTGGGTTGTTGATGGTTTCGGTGATGGACGATCAGGATTGGCAGGGACCCACGCGTCATGGGGCCCACAGATCAAGGAGCTAGTGGGGACCGATACGCCCAATGACGATGAAACGAGGACCGGAGATTGGAGTTCCGATGACAACGAGAGTGGCGGTGGTATTGAAATATGTGCGTTTGATAACCGTGGAATGGGTCGAAGCTCCGTACCCACCAAAAAATCCGAATACACGTGAGTTTTTGTTTCAGTTTCATGTAATTTGAACCTGATTTTATTTAATTTCCTTTCTGGGTTCTTAGTGAGTTCCCCATTTGAATTTGATTCTGTGTGGTGTGGGTGTGAGGAAGTTCTTTAATTTTTTTTTTTTTTGAATGTCCAAACTTTGTTTGTTTCAATATTGTACCATACCAATTTTATTTTATTTTACTTTGTTTATTTAAGTTCGTGTATTTTTTGTGGTTTATAATGTTTTTCTTTCTAATGGCTGGTCTTTGAATCACCGTTTGCATTGTGATGTGGGTGTGTGCTCTTGTTTCGATTCACGTGAATATTCTGCTAAATTTTGGTTAATTGGGTTTGTATTTTAATGGGTTCTAGGTATGTAATTGAACCCACATTTTCATGGATTTTGATTTTCTTATCTTTTTTTTTCTCTGCTTAATCTTTTTCATAGTACATTTATCTTTTTGTTCTGTTTTATTGTTGAACTTTAGTTTATGAATGCTTATTTCCATCATATCTACAACTGGAGAAACAAAAGCCTGTGCTTAAATGAGCTAACTAAAACTAAGAACTTAGTTGGGGTGCATTTTTCATCATCAAGAATTTAAAGTCTAACAGGGCAGTTGAATAAGTTTTATGTTTTCTATTTACTTCAGTTTCTCAGTAAGCAAACAGCTCTTTAACTAGAGGTTAGATCTTTAAACATGAACTGAGTTTCTAATTAATAGCATGTGATTGTTGGGTGCAGAACAGAGATTATGGCGAAGGATGCAATTGCTTTGTTGGATCATTTGGGCTGGAAAAAGGCCCATGTTTTTGGACATTCAATGGGTGAGTCTCTGACCCTGAGTTTTCATGTTTAGACTTAGACTAGGTTTATCCACAGGAAAGTTTCAAATTTCCCTTCGAATGGTACATTTACAATGCATAAATTAGGTTACTACTCTAGCTGGTTTAGCTGCAATGCAGGAAATAAAAATGTTCAATTGGATGGAGTTTTAGTAAATTAAGCTCAGTTGAACAATTGAAATTCAACTTTAAGATTCTCTAAATGATTTGTTGCAGCAAGACCAGCAAGAACGTAAACAAATGGTCGATTTTCTTAATGTTTTGGTACCATTAATTAGATTCACGCTGCAAAAAATCTATTTTCTATATCAAAGCATTTTTTAGATTCTTTCTTTGTACTGTCATAACAGGAGCTATGATAGCTTGCAAGTTAGCAGCAATGGTACCTGAAAGAGCTCTCTCATTAGCTTTACTTAACGTAACGGGTGGAGGTTTCGAGTGTTTTCCAAAGGTATTCTATCTCTTTTGGCGCCACTCCGCTAGACCATTTTCAATTCCTTTTAATCTGTAGAATATAGATGTTACGTCCTTATCATATGATTACAATTTTTTCTTTTTTGAAATAGACATTGCAACCAACATCATGTTAAACGAATATGGCCGCATATCCATTGTTATCTATAAGTGCATAAATTTTAATATTTTCAGTTCATCATGCACAAACTGTCGCATTTGAATCCATGTTGGTTTCAAATGTCTAGTTCGTCTTTGTTCAAATTTTCTCTTTATACTCATCTTAGAGGACTGCTTTGAAATGACATTAGCCGGGGACATAGAATTTGCCATATATCCGTTAAATAATTAAAGCTTCAAATTTTTATGTTTACTGATGGCCACACTCCAATCTGGGTATTGCTTATGCAATGAAAAACCAAGGTCTGGAATCAATTGACCTTTCACTGTGAAACTTCTGGAACTAGAACTGCTACTGCATGATTTGATGATCAAGTATGATTGCATACAGTTGGAATCTGTTGCACTAATGTCATAATTTGTCTTATGGAAAAATTTCTTTGTACACCAAAATTTCTTTAGGTTGTTATAAAACTAAATGGGGGTGAATAATGAGTATTATTTCATCACAAAATCGACCATATACACCACCACTTGTCAGCTGGAGGAGATAAATTATGAGTCGGGAGGAGCAGCATTGAAGACTGTTTGATTTTGCAAGGGTTAATATATACTCCTTTTCACTATATCATATATAGTCTCCTGTAGATGGAGCAGAAATCAATCGCGTCTAATTTCCAAATTGAATTTTTTGGGTATCTGCTCATAGTGAACTTTAGTGGCTAGGGGAATCTACACTTCTAACTTTTTTGTTTATTCAACTTGCAAAGATATTGGTACATAAGAATTTTTAAAAATGTTAATGCATTATTTTTGCAGTATTAAGATATAAAATTATACTATTCAAGAAAGTTCTATTGGCAATTATTAGATATAATGTCAACCTTCATTGGTTTCAAATGTCCTTTCTGTCAATCTTTAGTTCTATATGCTGGTAACTTGTTAACTTCATTTTCCTTCAAGACATTGGAAGTTGTTGTATCGTCCAACTGAAAGCACACCCTAATTTGTCCTTGTCCTTGTCCTGGATTGAGGAATGCCAAAATCACAACATAGCGTAATTCATCCAATCTTTTCTAAGTTATTTAGACTGAAGCTTAAATTGTGAATCCAGAACATGGTATGGGGGTTATAAGCTGTGGGCATCTTTACTTTCCTTAGGTCAGTTCAATTTGGTCTTGATTCCAGCCAAGTCCACTCAAGTTGCAATTTCATGTGATTTTATTATATCACCATTGTAGATACACATGAGAAATCTAATAATTATCCAAGTGCGGAATGCATTATTCTGTGATAGTAGGGAAAGTAACAAAGATCTGCCTCAGGGTCATTGGATAATGGGCTGTCTTTCTAAAGAAAATGGTGGGTTAAGCTCGTGACTACTGGTAAATAGCATTTTGGTTAAAAGCTGGAGTTTTGAAAACAGGACACAAACAAAGAATATAGTTCAGTAATATCTAGGTAGTAGGTTTTGGGGTGTAATAGGTGGAGGACTTGTCTTAAGGTTTGCTCCCTTCAAGGTCCAAGGTTCAACACCTCATAAGTGCAAACAATCTCCTAGGGCCACACCCCCTGGTGAAAAGCCAACGATTTAACCAGTTCCGTGTAGGGAAACTTCCGAGGGTGCGGTGCACGGGACCGGGGTTTACTTTGCAGGGGTGGGTTCGAAGGGCCTTGCCTTGGAGAGGTTCCCGACATAAAAAAAAAAAAAAAAGGTTTTGGGGTGTAATGAAGATGGCTTGGTGTGGGAAAATTTAGGGATATAAAAATAAGATTTTTTGTATAAAGTAAAGAAATCAGCTTTGATTGTGATGTAACTGGAGAACGAAGTATACAGAAAGCTGAGGACAAAAGGAGAATTAAGGAAACATAGGAGATATCATAGATTAAAAGAGAAAAAAGAGAAGAAGAAGAAGAAGAAGAAAAGAAAGAGAATGACACGACAATAGCAAGACCTAAGTTGTTAATCTGACTTGCAAATCACTATGAGAGTTACTAGGATTTATAATGCAAATCCTAAAAGCTGACTTTAATCCTTAGATCAATTAATCCCACTGGTAAATTAACACCCTAATTGTCATAAGACCAGAATTTAAGCTACAAGCTCAAATGACTATTACAGACAGTGAACTTAATATAAAACTTATTATGTTTAATACCCAAATTTTGCGATTGAACTTATTTCTTGAAAGGATGGTCAAAATTATTTTTTTTCTTGCAGCTCGATCGACAAACATTATCTGTTGCAATCCGTTTCTTACGGGCCAAAACTCCTGAGCAACGGGCAGCTGTTGACCTGGACACCCATTACTCAAGGGTAAAAGATACTTTCAATTCTCTCTCATCTTGCTGGATATTTGAATGGTGAAGAAAACTGGTTATTTGGAAGCGTTCGTAATGCAATAAGAATTTGCTTGGGCTGCAGTTGTCATCTTTGCTATTTTCCATATTAAGAGTTCCCCGACTTTAACATGAATTTTTTATATTCAGTTGAAAACAATCTCGATATACATTTCACATTTTCTAAGCTCTCATTTATATTTACTGATTTTAAACTAGAAATATAATTTCATTCTTAGCTAACTCATGCAATTTCACTTTGTATATGATACGCAGGAGTATCTTGAAGAATATGTTGGACCTAACACCAGAAGAACACTCTTATATCAAGTAAGAAATGTTAAAGCTATCAATCTTAACTACCCCTTGCATGATAATTTTATTGAGAATTGAAAGTAAATGAACTGATTTTCTTTACCATAATAAATTTGCTTAAGATGGTGCTAATTTTGCTTTTGGTGGATTGTTTGATTTCCCTGATCTATTGGACACATCTTAGTGCAGTAAAACAACTAAATGACAACAGAATTAAGCCAGGGTAAAGTCAAATTAACCTAATCAGCTAGTTGTATAGTTTAGGCGTACTGGACAAGTTTTTGTTGCCATAATCACTCTTCTGGTTTGGCATACATTCTATTTGATGACTCTTTTTTTCTTTTCTTTTCTTTTCTTTTTTTCTTTTTTTCTTTTTTTCTTTTTTTGCTTTCACTCTGAGCTCTATTCATTGATGACTCAGAAATGTGTATTATCATGTCACTAAATAATGCTTACATACGTAGCTTACAACTTTTAGGTTGCGTCTCAATGACTTTCCTTTACCCATTGTTGTACTTGTTTGCAAACATCACCATTGAAGTACTGAGATCAAACATAGAGTTGGGCCTGGGAGTCTGGGTCTGTCAGCTCCTGAAAGGACTGTCTTTTAATAGCAAATCATCCTTGACCAATTGTTCATAGACTTTAAAATAAGATGTCCCTAGCTTGACATTTGACCTGTGTGCTGCAGGAATATGTAAAAGGTATATCAGCAACTGGAATGCAGTCTAACAATGGTTTTGAGGGTCAAGTTAATGCTTGCTGGACACATAAAATGACACGAGCAGAAATTGAAATGATCCGTTCCGCTGGATTTCTTGTTTCAGTCATTCATGGCAGGTGCGCAGCCATATTTTCAGTTTGCTGTATCAAGAAAATATTATTCTTTTCATATGAGTACTGAGGCAAATTCAAGTTCTTAAGCTTAAAATGAGATGGATTTTAGAATATCTAACTTTTAGGTTCATTGGTACTCAGTTCTACTCTCTGAATGTATAGGCATGATATAATTGCTCAAATATATTACGCAAGGAAACTTGCGGAGAAGCTGCAGCCTGTTGCTCGGATGGTAGAACTTCATGGAGGTCATCTAGTGAGCCATGAGAGGACCGAAGAGGTATTTTTCATATGTAGTCGATTAGATTATGATAAAGCAGGTCATGGGATTATGGCATGGTGTAAAAAAATCTAAGTCAATAGTACTTCAATAATCCATAGAATTTAATCCCAATTCTTTTGAGATATACTTCCCATGACTTGTATTGACCGTACTTGACAAGAAAAAGGGAACCTAAATACTTTACTTTTCCCCCTAAAATTTCAGGTCAATCAAGCACTGCTTGAGTTGATGGATGCATCAGAAGTGAAAAAGATGAAGCCTAGTGTTTGGACTAATATGCCAAAGAAAAGCTCTGGTAAGTATTGCGCACTAAAAACACTTGTCTCAAAAGTATAAAACAATAGGAAGTAGTAAATTTAATTATTTAATCAATACTATATCACATATCATAAAACTATGCTATGCTGATAAACCTAGATAGCATACCAGTAAAAGTGAATATATCCACTGAATCATCTACCTTCTGTTTTGCGATCATGTCCTGATATGTGCTGTTCTTTCTGGCAGGTTGGATAGGGACAAGGATGACATTAATGAGAATAAACACAGAGGGTGGAAGCAATGCCTCTCTCGTGTTTTATTACTTGCTATCAAAACTGCAGCTTTGCGTGTTGTACATCTTTGGTCTCTTTGTTTTGGTATTTGAATATGGACGGAGGGTTATAAGAAGTTTAAAATCGGTTAGAGTTGGAACTTCCCTCACATTAGAGAACAGTCAATGAACCATTGTTTCTTCTTACTGGTATATCCTCTACTCCGACTCTCTCTCTCTCTCTTAATTTTTCCCTTGTTTAAGGCCATAAATAACAGAAGCTCAACAGTTTTTTTTTTTTTCGTTCTTCTGCAGGGTTAATTGATTTGTCACCCATTACCCTATACGAAGTCAACCAAGTGATGAATACACTGGATTCTTCAACAACATTTTTCAATAAGATGAGAGGCTTATGCATCCGGCAAGGCATCTTCAAAGCTGTTTGGAGGCACAAATGGTGGGAGATTGGAACAACCAATATTTTGAGGCAGATCCAATTCTCCCCGTGCCACTGGTTCATGTTTTTTTTTTTTTTCCTAATTACAAAAGATGATGATAACAAATCCCTCTGTTTGAATCTACAACAAACTCTGTACTCCCTACACCTTTTCGGGTGCAATTCAAAAGAGAAATCATTTAATGAGTCTTTTTGTTTGGAATCCTTCTGCTAATTACAGAATAAATCAGTCTCGTAATCTCTACAACTACAAGTAACATGCGTTACCTGGTTGATGGAAAGTTAAACAAGGTCCTACGCTATCCGCTTAAAATAAGATTAAAAGAAGGCATCAAGCACTGCCAAAAGAATTAAACTAAAGGGTTCAATACTACTACCCTGCAACGTGTTATTGCCATCACAGTTTTGGTTCAAAGAAAAACAGTTGTAAGGAAAGGAGAGGCTGCAACATTAAACAGTACATACACAGAATGGTCATACAACAGAAATTCACATGAGAGAGAGAGAGAGAGAAGAGAACGTGCCTGTCACTTCGTTCTGAGAGTTGAACATCACATCCCTTGAGGCTATTACTGTTCTTTGCTGGAGAAGGTGGATAGAAAAATGAAAACAAGAAAGAAAAGTTGAGAGAGAGAGAGAGAGAGAGAGAGAGAGAGAATCTCGTTCAAGTGCTGAATAATATTCCATCGTATCCAATGATCTACAAAGAATGACATAATGTACGACCCTATCGATCACCAGTTATGCTAAATATGCCGCGGGAATATACCAATATGCCCGCAGGACACTGCAAGCCCAGCAAGTAATCTATCCTTTCTCCTGTTTTTTAAGCTTGCGTACGAATACGATAGTGTTTCATGGAATCATGTTACTGGCCCAACCCGAGCCTAAATAATTATTCATAACTTGCTCTTGTGTTTTTTTTTTTATTTGGTATACAACATTTTAAATTTTTAAGAGAAAATACATTTACCTCGTCAACTACTTTGAGGGTGACAATTCGTGTTTGTATGTCAGGTTTGAATCGTATCGAAACATACGTATAAAACTATATATATATCAACAATAACTCAACATATTTAATTAAACGGGTCCAAACTCTAATTTTATATTGAGCTCTTGTTAGATTCATGAATTAAGTCAAAAATTGTCTGTCGTTATGTCGCCTGTTAAGTACAAGTCAAATTGACCGCCCTTACTAACATCCTATTTGCAATTTCCTCCTTAGTGTTTTAATTTTTACAATATTTTTTAATCTACCTTTTGAGTTGTAATGTCTCATTTTGACAAGTGCACATGAACCGATAAATATTATGTTAGATTCATAGGTTGTGACAAGAATTGTCAACCTAATGTCACGTGTTGGGTTTGAGTGGTGTTAAAACATAAATATAAGACTATATAGTGTAATCTTAAATTAATTAATTTAATTAAACGGGTCAAACCTCACAATTTAAACATGCTAATTTCATATTTGGTTCATATTAAATTCGTAAATGGTGTAAAAAGTTGTAAGAAAATCCATATTCGAGGACCAAGGTAGAGTAAACAAAATCCAAACTGTCCATGAATATCAAATCCCCACATCTAGGGTTCCCAATAGATAGCTCAATTGGCTGGGATTACGCTTAATGAAGCAGATATCACTAATTCGAATCTTCCCTCTTTCTCTAGTACGGATATGTCAAAAAAAAAAAAAAATCCCCTCACCTGGGACGACGCCGTATAATTCATCTTAAACCCCTCCTCCATCTTTTTGGGCAGCTCAGCTCCCCTTGGCTCCAGTTTCTCCCAATTTGGATAAAAGCCACGTGTATTGAAAAATAATAATAATAATAAAAAAAAAAATTCGAAGGCTTGCTCCGAAACCCTGATTCTTTCTGGCACACAACACTTGCCGTTCACTTCTTCTGCAGAGAGTTAGAGGCATTGCTGCTACAGTTGCTGACATGGCAGGCCTTCAAGCCCAGTGGGACTTCAGCTGGTTACTCTCTCTCTACTCTGAATTCTTGTTCTGATTGCATGTGTATTTGAATCTTTGTGATATAAAAGTCACAGTGTCAATTGGGTGATTCCGGGTTTTGATTTTTTGGGGTTTTGTGGATGAAAGAAAATGTTTTTCAGCGTTTTCTTCCATTTATGTTCTTAAAGTAGGGATATTGATTGCCAAACCATTATGAGTATGATTCACTTTGTTCATATGTGTGAATTCAACGTAAATTTGCTTGGTAGTCTAATCTGGATTGGACATAATTTGGTCTCTTTTTTTTCTTTTTCTTTCTTTTTTTTTTTTTTTTTTGAATAAGTAGGTTTATTTGATTTGATATTAATTGAATTGTATGTGTAGAAACTTGAATTTGGTGTGAGGAACTCTCCTGAACATAAAGGAAAGCAACATGTTTTCTGACAGCAACCTTGTGATGAGGTTATTCTACAGAAATTCTTATTACTACCAGGTGTTCTCGCATAATATATCTATTACAGTAACCGAAAGTTGCAACGGCTTTTGTGTTTTTTATAAGTTTTATCACCAGTAGCCATGGTTCCTTGTCTCAATAATTTCAGCATGAAACACGTAGTCTATTTTTGAAATTTCATTTCACTTACTTTATTATCCGTATAGTGTGGAACATTTATTTGTGTATCATCACGTGTGTCCTCATTGGTGGACATTTTCTGAATAATGTCCGAACTTCTCTGCATAACCAAGTAATATTAATATGGAAAAGAAGATGATACGGTTTTGACTATTAAAGATAATGCTTGATCCGGCTTGAAGTTCTTCATAGTTGTTTGTAATTTTGGTTGGACATATTTCTATATGTAGCTTTCTTTGTTTATATCTATGTTTCATTTCTATTATCCAAAATTTAGTATCTCTTTGGGTGTAAATTATGTGGGCATGTGATCCCTTATTTCATTGTTGTTTAGTTTTAGCTTATGTGTTCTCGTATGTGCCCTCTATATTGGCTTATTTGTGGATTAAGGTTGGTCGATACTGAAAAAAAAAGACACAAATACAAAGTCTTTCATAGTATGTCATATCTATAAATAATCGTGTGTGATATATGATTTAGTTGTCATTTGTTTTAATAAGCTGCTACAATGAGAACAAGAACCGCCTAAATTGGTTAGGAAAGATGGGAATGCAACCATCTTTGCTCAAAAGCAGTGATTCAGTTTCAGTATCACTTTGATATATCATGTGTGTAATGACCTTAATTTTGAAACTCTGATAATTACTTGCATATGGTCTTTGTAATTTGATTCTTTTAGGATGCCATTTTTTACTGTTGTTGGTTTCTCCGAGGCTTGGCATTATGGGTAGAAATGAAATAAAAGTTGAAATTGTGAACATTGAGAATCCAAGAAAGAGGGGTAGTAGGGCTAACCACCTTGCTTAGTTGAGTTGAATTTTTTTTAAACATAGGACTTAATATTTCTTGTCTTCCTTTTCTGTATTTGCTTATCAATTAGAAAGAAGGGCATTGGAACCTTAAGTTTCCACGCATTTGCGTACACACAGAGAACTCATGTTAAACTGCTTATTTTGTTCTTCTGGTTTAATAACCAGGTCAAAACCAAAGTTAATGCGTTTGGGAGACTGGAAAAATAAAAATGTTTACCATTTAACATGGGGAAAAAGGGTTCATTCTTACTTGCACTAGCCTTAGTATTGACTATACTATGTAGTCCTTGTCTTTTCTTTTCTAAACATGATGGTTTTCAGATACAAAATATCCGTCACAGTCGCTATGGGTGCTGTGGAGATTTATTATTAGTTGCTCTATCTTAATTTCCTATCAAAGTGAGCCTAAATTTGCGCTTAATAGAAGTTTTTGAGTAAGATGATGTGGTTAATTTTATTTATAGATATATTAATTATCGTATAAATTTTATCCTAGTTTATATTTTGGTTCAAGAGCGCTCGAATTGTAATCTGGTACACACTCTTTGAAGGTTAGCTGCTTCTAGGCTGCAGGGTCATTCTTCTCCAATTTTTCACTTGAGTTTTTACTCATGTCATTGCTTCAGGATAGAAATACTTAGGAATTGAGGAACTAATCAGTTAAAGTGTTGTCTGAAGTAAATGTAGCAGTAAAATTGGATTAGAATCCCAGGATACTTATGAAGATTTGCAAGAACGAACCTGCCCCCTTCCTTTGGTGGGTTGAGATTCTTTAGATAAAATTGTAGGTACAAATCATGTAGGCTAGGAGATTCTGTAACATTAGAAATGACCTAATGAATATTTAAAACACTGAGGCCATTTTTCTATGGGGATTATGGATTACTTTGTTCATTGGTCAAGGCATATTTACTTCTTTAACATGATGTTAAGGTTCACTTTATCTACCTTGGAGGTTTTCTTTCCTGGGATGTTAATTCCAATTATGAAATATTATCTGCAGTGACTTGGAAGTGGACTATGAGTCTGAGGAGAATGCTTCCATGGTCTATGCAGCATTAGATGTTGATAAGGAGGTGATCCTTCATGATGCTCAAGCCAATTTTTTTTTTGTCTCTTTTCTTTGGGACAAAAATAGGTCCTTATACAATTACATTTCTGATTGCAGTTGCAGCCAGACAAAGTGAAAAGGCAGATGTCAGTGTCTAACGGAAAGCTTATTGTGTAAGCTTCCTTCCTTTAAGAATTATCAACTGAAAACATCTTCATTGAATTTTAAAATATGAAAATATCAAGGAGAAATAATATATTTTGTGCTATTGACTAATTTTGTAACTATTTCATGTTGCACTGCAATGAATTGATTAATTTTGTGAGAAATCTATAGCAAAGAAAAAAGAAGTTGATATTCAGAAAAAAATAAGCTGGATACAAGAATATATCATTTGAAAAAGCAGGGTCAAATTCAGTATGCGTGGTTGTATTAGTTGTCTGCTATATCTGTTATTTTAATTTGTAAGAGCCCTATGATAATCTTACCTCACTTCCCATCTGTCTTTTTGATACAGACACTTTGAGGCTGTTGAGGCTAGATTTCTTCGTGCATCATTTAGTGCTTTTGTAGACGTCCTTACGCTAGCCACAAAAACGATTGAAGAATTTGGACAAGGAATGGAATTGTGACATCTCTTTATTATTGACCAACTAGCACTGATGATTTTCCTGTAAAATTGATCAATATTTGGTGGATGTCTTCCTAAACATTGGGCTGTAGTTAGACTCTTTGGTTATGATTTATGAAAATGCCCATTTGATGTAAGATGCAGTAGTATTGTGTTGTACTTTTGAGTGATAATCAGCTGTTGAAGATTTCTTGAAGCATGAACTAGCTATAACACGTACACAATTTGATCTTTGTCAAAGAAGGGAGGGAACATGGAAAAGACAGTTTGATATCTGAGGAATGCTGGAGATATCCGGATGAGATTTTATTTAAAAATTACTGAAAATTCTGTTCTCTTGATTTCGTATGCTGTAGAGAAACTGAGGCACTCGGCCTGAATGGCATTGCTTCAGATGATTGTAGAATCTGGTTTGCTAGGTAATTAAATCCACAGCCCAACTCTACCCGGATCTGGATCTCGTTTTTTAAATTGTTAGCAATTCGAACAGTAAATATAAGAAAGTCTTTCATACAATCCACTTGCCCAAGTAGGTGGGTGACATGTTAGATTTATATTAATTCTCTCTTATATTTGCTGTTCAAATTATTAGAAATTCGGGAAGAAAAATTGATGGAGATCTTTATCCGGCTCTACCTGCAATTATTTATTATCCTTCGAGACAATCTCCTGGCTGCAAGTAAGAATCGAGGTTCATCACTTATATAATTAATAAAATTCCAAAGAAAGGGTTTGTCCTTTCAATTAAGAAAAGAAACTTATCATGCTTTTCACAGGAGTTCTGCCAAGTGCAATTTCATACATCAACCCCGTCGACAAGCTTACATGTATCCTCTCTAACAAAATTCATCTGAAATTTCTATAATTGCCTTAAACATAGCAAAAAGGATCAACCAATGAAAAAACTTGAAACATAGCAAAAATGACCAACCTTCCTTAAAATCAATATATGATTGTGCTCCACATTATACATTTTCAATAATAAAAAATGCCATACATAATATGGCTGACGAAATGCATTACAGTAAGATAACTAAGAATGGTACATATTATCATTTAAATTTCTTGAGGGTTCCAAAGAACAGGGGAAAAAAATAGAAAATACTTTTACTGTATAAATCTACCACTCAGAAGGAAAAGACACAAAAGGAGTATCAAAGAAAAGGGCAAAACTGAAAACAAAAGTCCAGAGTCCTAGCCCTGCTCCCATGGCTTCCTTCTCAGTCCATTGTATTCCATTTTTTCAGTATTCATCCAGGTAAGTGTATAGCGTATCATCTTTCTTGGACTTGCGTCGGCTAAGCAAGGCTTTCAGGAGACGTTTACTTTTGCTAGGGTATTGTTCAACCTCTCTGCCATTTTCTCTTTCTGCAGGTAATCGCATTGAAGCTGATTTTCGAGGCTCTGAAGGGTACTGATACAAGTACAAAAAATTAAAACTTTTTAGTTTGTTGTAAAAGAGGAGATAATAATTTTTCCCTTCGCCTTTTTCTTGGTGGGGAGGGGGAGAAGTTGCAGGGACTTATGGATTACTGAAATTATAGGAACATTTCAGACGGTCAGTAAAATGGCAAACAATTATGTACTCACCCGTCTTCTTGCATTAAGATTTGGAGTGGTCGGCCTACTTGAGTTTGGTGTAGTTGGCCGAGTTGAGTTTGGGGTCACTGACCTACTTGAAAGAGATCCGGAACGTAAAAGTGGAAACCGATACGGTGAAACTGTTCGCTTCTCTGATTTGTAGGTAAACATCATTAGTAGAATGATATTACAAGAAATATACATATAAGCAAGCTCATATTTAGAGGAAGAAAAAAAAAAAAGGTACATTAATAAGATTTATATATGTCATAATTCATTCATACATACCTAATTCTTTTTTGGGCATGGTAGAAGTGAAGGAAAAAATTGCTGATCGTTGGGAAGTTCGTGGAGAAGGTGAGGGTGAACGCCCTCTACTGCATGAAACATAACCTAGATTATTTTGATCCTCATAACAAAATGAATCAGGTCACCAGATTTATGCATAGCAAGATATAACATTAGCATATACCTGACCATGGATGATGGCGTTTCTCTGATTGTAGCTCGAACAGCTTTGGAAATCAATCAGATTACAAGAAGAATTATTATGTTAGTCTTGACCATGATATATGAAATGAAAAAGAACAGGAGATAAAGAATGCTACCATTCCTAAACTGATGCCATTCATCTTCATCGTCTAGGCTGCAACCCTTGGTATGATTCGCACCATGCATGGTCTCCCCAGCTGAAATTAATTCAGGTGATAGTAAGCATCCAAGATTCATTGTTTCCAAATTTCTAAACTGATGAAAAACAAAACAAAACAAAACAAAACTGGAGAAGTATATATTTGCCTGGCAAGATGTACCGCTTGTGGTACTTAGGAGTATTTATCACCAGTGACTGTTGGGAAAGGCCCTCGTGATCAATATAAGCTTGGCATGTCCGCAATCTCTAACATACCACATCAAAGCAACAATGAAAGTGAATTTTGTGCATTTTGCTTGCTTTAGAGTGAGAAGTATATAGCTAGTGACATAAATGCTGTATAGTATGGTGCAATCATCCACTCACTAATGTCTAGTAATGACAGTATTGATATGGGAAACAAATATTGCTACTAAATGGTTTATACAAGGCGTATTTTTGAGTAACATTCATTAATAACTTGCCTCTAAATCCCACATCTGAGGGTCGCTGTCAATGTTTTGGTAAGAGAACCAGCAGTAGAGCCCCTATATCCAAATACAATGGTAGTTGGCCATATGTTTAAACAACATTCTATCCAGGTCAGCTTCAATTTTTAGTGGCTTGGAGTAAGAGAAAAAAAAAAGGCTTGGTAGCCGTATTTAATTTAGGTATTGGGTTGGACTATTTGCAAACAAGGTTAATAATCATATTCAGTACGCGTAGGCTGAAACTGCAAGGACAATGCCTTCAAATTTTTTTAAAAATTTCAAAGCAAGAAGCAGCTATTTGATGATCTGTGCCAGCCTGGTGTCATAGTGTCACTTATATGCTTTTCAGCCCCAATCATCTAAAGCAACTCACTCTTGCCCTCCCCACCAGAGAAAATGTTCACTTTAAACCATGAAAATTCTTGTATACATTTCTGTTATTTCCTTGTAATTGTATTCAAGGTATCCTGATATCATATTTTGTGCATTGAAACAATTCATATTTTCTGGTACTTAGACTTGTAATTCAGAGAGAGAAGTATATAGTAGGATAGCAATGTAAATTTCCTAAAGCAGTTACTGAATCAGAACATCAAGATAAATTTTATGTTTAATATGATATGTTACTTCACTTATTCTGGTGCAAGAGCCCCTTGACAAATAATTCATTTCCTTTATTTTAGAAATGTAGAAAGCATGAATCTCCCAAGAAGGAAACAACTTCTCTTTGCCAAATCCAAGGCTTTACCAAAACTAAACACCGACTTAGAATGTATCTAAACTGTTGTTCGGGCTGTTTTAGTCTTCTTAACTGACTTCTTTTACTGTATTCCTAACTCGCATGATTTGAGTTCAAACATCCTAAAATAGAAACGAAGAGAACCAATTTACGAGACCCTCCTTGAATACAAATGGGAACTATAATTTTCCACTAAAGCCCTTCAAAATCAATTTCCATTCAGCTTTAGAAATCAAAACTCATCATTCCAAGTATCTTCAAAATAAACTCAAGGTAAATTCATAAATCTCTACTTTAATGATTGCTGATGAGCACCCCTACCACAAATGTCTATACAAGGTTTTTTAAAGGTATCTGACTGATCAAAGAAACAATCCAAGCTCTCACCTGTTCGATGCAAGATACACGGAGATCCGTTCCAGAAACTTCATCAACCTTCTCATCCAAGAGATCATTAACCTTATATGTAACAGAACCCAAATGGTCCACAGTATTTACAAGAGCCTTAATGGCATAATCTTTTAATGTTTCTACCACTCTGCATTAGGAGGATGTTTCTTTCAGAAAAGATATAAACAGGAAAAAAATAGAAAGGAAATGCCAATTGAAAACACCAGCAGTAATGAATCAGATTGACTCACATCTGTTTTTGGTCATCATTGGTGTATGATAGTTCAAAATACTCGGCTGCTGAGTATAACTGTGTTCTCAGATTTTTCAAATCCTGAAAAACCATGGACTATTAGAAAATAGAGTTGCAAAAATAAAACTTTAAGAAGCCTGAGTTCATGAACTTCAAATTTCTGGTAAGGCATAAAAAATTGCTGCAAATTCATTTCCCCACAGACTAAAGGGGCGCACCAAAATTCCAGTATTTGAAGTTAAAGGAAGATCATAAAGCTAAATGGATTTAATTTGCAAGCCTGATTACTGATCGATAATGTGTAAAAACAGGAACAGGAGTACCTTGAGACTGTCAGAGAAAAGCAAGCTCTGCTGCATGGAAACCTCATCAAAATTAGATGATTCATGTGGAACGGGCAGTGTAGAAGATGCAGTCATCGTGCCCATGAAAGAGAAATTGGAACTAAGAGTTCCTTATCCTGCAACAACCAAGATGACCATTTTAGTATCAAAGAATTCAAAAATGACAACAATTACATGGAAAAGCAAGAGCTAGATACGAAACCATTCCAGTTTTGAACTTCAACAAATTGTCGTCTCTTAATTAAAACAAAAACAAAAAATTGCTCAACTTCATAAAAGCATTAACATCCTGAAAATTTCGATTACAAAATCCCAATAAAATCAGTGATTAAAGCAGCAAATGTGGCAGTGCGTATGGAGCGGAGAGAGAGAGTATGCAGCCAAAATCAAAACCCCATTCAACCCTAAGAATAATTAAATCAGATTAAAAAAATAAATAAATAAAAAAAAGCCCCCTAAAAGGATCACAGANNNNGGGTAGGGGGGGGGGGGGGGGGTTCACAACTGACAGTCAATAAAATACCAGAAAGCTGTATTTTAATGAAACATTTCGCTGTATCTGAGATAACAGAAGAAAATCCAACAGCATAAAACAGGTAGTGCTTTGCCACAACTCTGCAACTATCCCAGAGACTAATAAACTAAACACCAATATTCCATATCATCGCAAAAAGCGCATTTTGTCTGAATCTTCACCAATACTCTTGTAGTACTCAAATTAAGAAAGAAACCCACATAAAGTACATGACAACCAATCCTTAAAAACCTCAAAAGCTGTAAAATTTCAAAACCCTCTTTCCAATTGGTGAGAGAACTGGGGAAAGAAAAGAAAATCTCAAGCAAAATGAAAAATTGATGTGCTAGGCTTGGGCCACTATCTTTTCCTTTCTCATATTTTCCCAGCAACCAACCGGAAATACAACAAAATGAAAACCAAGTGCATAAGCGAAAATGAAGAGACTAACCGGGGGTTTCTTGCACCAAACTTCCTCTTCTACTGCAGCTGAGAGTCTCAGACTACAACACAAAAAACCCACTTCCAGTTCAACCCACTTCAATTTTCAAACTTTGGGGGCCAAACGTAAAACCCAAACGGTGAATTGCGCCTACACAAATAGGCCACTCTTTCGACAGTGACAAATGTGGTTTGGTATGAGATTTTGACTACACTAAGGAAAACGACATCTTTGAATTGTGTCTGTAACAGAAAATGCAAAGACTTGCAGACACAGAGAGAGAGTGAGGGAAAGAGAGAGGAAGTTGAAGGGAGGGACAGGCATCGAGGAGCGCACGTCGGTACAGGCAGGGAATCCGGAGCACTTGTCAAAAGTCTGCCCCTTTTGGAAGCAAAAACTGGTCTCTCTTGCAAGCTTACTTCCCTCATCATTGCCATCAAGTGGGTCCTTTTTTTTTTATTTTTTTTTTTCTTGGTATAGTGGGTCCCCTAGTTCTATCAGCTGAGAATGAGCTACACAGGTTACTTCCCAACAAAAATAAATATTTGTTTGGTTCTTCAACGCTTAATCTCTTTATCGGGTCCTGCCACATGCTGTGGCGGGACTTGTCTTGATTTACTTTTCTTGTTTTCTCAAAATCAAAGCAACCAAAAAATGGAAATTGGCTTAGGTTTTATTTTATAAGAAAAATTACAAAATATTTACTGTAATTCTACAAAACGCAGGCTTTTGTTTATTAATGTGTTTTTTTATAAAAATATTCTTATTGAAATCATACCCACAATTTAATTACGAGTGAAATGGCATGTCATGTCAACTAAAAGAAATTAATACTATATATTACACTATTATTTCATTAGGCTAATGTGATAATATTAATGCCTATAAGCTATTATAATTTTTTTTCTTCTAACAAAAGCTTATTCAAAAGCTGATCAACACTATTACATTAGTTTATGTGTATTACGAGTATAATATATAGCACTTACTCATTAAAAAATTTACATGAAATGTCATGTGATCTTTTTGCTTATTGTATTAACGAACAATATCTTTATAATTAATCCAGAAAATATGAAATTTTCACAATTATTTTTAATATAATTAACATGTAAAAATTACATAGTTTAAAAATAAATATCAATTTAATAGATTGATTTAAATGAGAGAGAACAAGTTTATTTAAAAAAAAAAAAACTCCAAACTTGATAGAAAAATGCCTAAATTACCATCATTTAAATTGTTTAGGATCGGAGATGATGTGTGTTACATATCTAGGATGCCACATTTGGGAAGTAGACAAAAAGGAGTGTGGTTTTACAAAGTGCCACCGACCACGTATGACCATTTCCATGTGCTTAGTTGCTTAGTACTGTAGTCAAATCTTTTCAGTTCCTTTGTTGGGTCCCATCTCTTTCCTTTTCCACTTATTACGGGAAAGCCGATAGGTTGATTTTAGCCGTCTGATTTAATTTTAATGCAAGAATTATCGGTTTTTTAGGTAAGTGTGGTGATGGATATGCTAGCCCCACGCGCATTATTTGCAACTTAGCCACTCGCAGTCCGACCCCGCACTATCCAGATCCGCCCCCTTCCAAGGCACGCGAGGTCGATAGAGACGGAACCTTCTTAAACTCCATTCCACGTACAACCACGCGCCACTCCAAAGAGCGCCACACACACAACAAAAAAAATCTTATCTTTTATGGCTTAAAAAATATAGTTAAAAATATGATTAAAATGCTATGTGTTCTTTTAATATTTTATTTGTATTTTTCTTGTAGATTAAAGTTATTTTATAAAAATCTAAGTGAGAAAAATTAGAGCAATTTTCTTTTTGTTTTTTATAATATAATTTTCATATAAGATAAGATCAGGACAACATGAGAAAAACAGTGATATTATATAGTATTGAGGTGATAGTCCAATTAGCTCTTAAAAAGGTTAATTAACAATGTTCCTAAAAAGTAGTTTAATTGACTATAACCACGCCTAATAATACGAAGATCATTAGTTTGAATTCTCTTCCACTATCTTGTGCGGACATGTCAAAAAAAAAAAAAAAAAAACATTAATACATCAATAAAATGAGATAATAATAAAATAAAAGTTTGATTTCTAGCCTTACTCGTTGAAAGCGTCACTTGATTTATCTTACAAAACCATCTTTAATGGTAAGCGAATTCATAAAATTGGCCTATACTTGTCCGAAGGACAATTCAAGTACTAAAGAATTATTGGTGTCTTAATACAATATGACACTTAACCCATTGGTTGTGTAGATTTCCTTGTTACCCAACAAAAAAAAAAAATCCTTAATTTTTAAGTTGATATAGCATAAAGCTTAATAATATCATCTTCATGAATCATGATATTAGAGAATCAATTATGTAAACAAATTAATCAAAAAGTTTTAATAGATTAAAGCACATAAACAAACTGTATATTATGTCTTAAGGATGTGCATCGGCTTTGACCGAGACACATAATAGGATCAGAATTTCCTCAAATTCTTTGTCTAATTTGAAGCATGTGGGTGCTCTTAATCTCCCATCAACCAAAAAGAAAAATAGTGAACATGGTAGAGAATATTAGAGATGAAGATCTCATCAAATTTTTTATTTAAAAGTGTAAGATTCATCTACCCTTAGAGTATTCTCAGCAAATATTCTAAAGCTGCCTCCCTTCCCTATACATAGGAAAAATATCAAAAAAATCACAAAAACTCACCTACAACTAATCACAAAAACTCACCTACAACAATTTTCTTGTACATTAGGATTGCTACAGTTGAACCCAATGTATGGGTTCAAATGTAGCAATCAACATGGTTGATTATAATCATAAAATGACATTATCTCTTCTCTCATACTTTCTTATGCAAAATAAATATATATAAAAATAAAACAAAAGCAAAACAAATAATATTTGAATGTTATAAGGAACTATAAATAGAATCTATTTGAATAAGAAGATAAAACAAAATTTAATTCCCTAAACTTAAAAAAAAAAATAACGAGAAAACTGCTATCAATGCTCCTATAGACTATTTGACTAAACACATAGTTGAGCGAATTATGTTGAGCTAGTGGGCATCAATTCATTCCCACCAACTCTCTCTACAAAAACTGCCGGAATTGCGGCAAATCTTATCCATTAATAGAGAGTGAGCTCCACGTTCTTGGAAGAGGGTTACAGTAATCAATCATGTTGGCCAAATAATATCTTAACAATAAAATAAAGAAGAAAAGAAAGAAGAAGAAGGGACTCATACATTTGGTCGTGCAATCGTGGAGACAGCAGCAGCAGACTTCATCATAGAAATTCGAAGCCTCCCACCAATCATAACTTTTCTTCCATGCTCAACAACTTCATGGACCCCTCTTCAACCTAAATAATTGTACATGTTTATTCTTTCAAAAGAATAAGGGTTATTTTATATATAATTTGTTCAAACCTGTGATTATTATAACTCTCTTTTTTTTAAAAATAATAATAATATTTCGATGATACAAAACTTATTAATAATGTATGTATATATCAAATTCAAAACAACTAATATATGGGTTAATTATATATAATTACTTTTTTTTTTCCTTTTTCCAAATAATCCTAAGCTTGTTCTACAACAAAATAGATTAAAAAAACAATGATCTCAATTGTGGGTCCCGCAGAACAAAAAGTAAGATAGGACCCACAAATAATCTTAATTTTTTTCTTTGATGGAATGTTTTGAACTTTTTGAATCCATGATTTGCAGCGAGAATGTCAAATTAGTTTGATTTCGAGTCTTTGACAATAATAATCACTGCCGTAACTGGTGGGAATTGGATGGGTCCCATAGAAGATTGGGTACGCAAAAGATAAGATGGATTCTTATCTTTTGCGTACGCATTTCCTTGCGCTGCAGACGCGCCTACCCGAGTCGAGCTCTCCCCAGCTTGGGCCAGGTCCGACTTAAAAATAACTTGGGGCCTCGTTAATCTTCAATTTTGTGTGGACTTGGGCTTTGAAGGCCCATGGCTACTCAATGAAGCTCCCTACCGTCCCTTCGTCCAATACGCAGATTCATGACACAAAAAAGCCCAAGTCTATCAATTTGAAACAACATATTATTTATGGTTTATCGTTAGATAGCACCCACTATCAAGAAATTGTAAGCCCACTTATTTACAGCATCCAATGAAAATTGAACACATAAACTTAAAACACAAAATAAAATAAGCATCAAAACGCCGGATCAAACAACTCATCATTCCCCACACCCTTCCCTTGTAATTGCTCATAAACCCATTGTCTCTTCCCAACGCCGGCCACCGCCCAACACTCATTCGCCACTAACCACTGCCCAACGGCCACCATATTTTGGATTGCAATTTTTTTGTCGGTTTGTATGTTTGGTTTTACAGAATTTTCTTATTTTTCTCTCCTGTTTGGTTTTATAGCCTTTTTTTATGAATAGAGATTAGATTCTAATCAGTGGATTCCGATCTCATTCCTTCACACAGTAACAGATTTGGCTAAAGTGTTGGAAAAAAACTACAAATATATATCATTAAAAAAATTAAAAATAAATCTGAACCGTTAAAAAAATTGCATCACGGTGATATAAAGTAATGCGGCCAATATTTTAAGTTACAATCCTATATATGCGCACAATAAATTTCGTATTGAAACAACGTACAAAAGCCGGATCATTATATTATATTCAACCGTTTTATTAGCCGCCATAATTTTTCAGAAGCCAGGGAAAGTACGTGTGGAGGTAATTGGCCAACGGCAGGTTATGGCGGCTAGTTCACACCATTAACTGAAAACCCTAAAACGGAATTAAGATAAAAATGATGAAGATGATGGTGATTGGTAAGCGAACTCATGCACATTAATATCACTATTAATTCTTTTTTATGCCAATTTATGCTATCAGCCTCAATAATCGCAAGTAACCTCCTCTCACTGTAATATCTTTGCCATGCATATATGCGTATGCATCCAATATCCATTCCTGCATCCATACGTAGAACAATTTCACGGGAAAAAAAAAAAGGAAAGAAAAGAAAAGGGTGATTTTTTTGAAAAAAAAATGTCAATTTAATAGAGTAGAAAATAAAAAATTGTCCTTCCCAAAATAAAGAAGATATTTTTATGCAGGAGCATGTATATATGTATGTATGCA
This sequence comes from Carpinus fangiana, assembly GCA_006937295.1. NCBI lineage: Eukaryota > Viridiplantae > Streptophyta > Magnoliopsida > Fagales > Betulaceae > Carpinus > Carpinus fangiana. The sequence goes on along the minus strand of CM017326.1, from coordinate 34,544,401 downwards.
TGCGTAATATATGTACCATGTGAAAGGAATATCGCATGTTGACAAACCAATGCAATCCAGAAACATTTAAAGTTACATCATTAATTAACATGAATGGTGCAAAACCCCTTGGGTGATTGGTAATCGTTCCCTTATTAATATCACATTAACTAGATTCCACCCAAAATGTAACCCCCCAAAGACGTGTGCACGAACTTCAATCCCATCTCCTTCCCAATTTATACCTCCCCATTTTTTTTCACTCTCACTACTCCAACTTTCTCTCGGTCACTCTCTCAAATGGATTCTACACACCTACACATTCCGAAGATTGAGAACCCACATGGGTTTGACTGGTTCCCTGAAGAACATTCTGAAAAGTAAGATACTACATTTGTCAGTAGCTTTTCTTTTCTTTTCTTTTTTTTATTACTATTATATATATGTTCTTTAACTTGTTTTGCCCACTATATGATTATGGGGAAAAGATAGAGAAAATGTTGGTAAAATTTTCTTGGGAAAGAAACCCATTTAAGAATTGAGAATGAAGACATTTTTTTGTTTATGTATTCTACTCAAAAAAAATTTATATTTTGGGTTCTTTCCGCAGATTATTAGAACTGCCACCACTGGACAGTTTCTTCGACTTCGACACTTTTTCGTTTCTGCATCATACCAGGCAACTTGATCTCACTGGGTTCCAAGACTTTGAAGATCCCAATTCTGTCTTTTTCTCGGCAGAAAATAAGCTCCCATTTCTTTATGAAGACGTGGTGGTCGACCAAAAGCCTCTAAACTACACGACAGAATTCGGTACTATTGGTCACTATGGCAATCTTGGAAGTGCCTCGAGTGAATTTTCAATGGTGGTTCAGAGTGAATATGCGAGTTCATCAAGCAAGAGTGAAGAGGAAAAAAGGACAAGTGGCAGAAAGAAGTCTGTTGCGTTGGAGTTGGATGAGATACAGAAGCACTTTAACGTCCCGATAACCAAAGCAGCAAAGGAGATGAAGGTGGGATTGACTGTGTTGAAGAAAAGGTGCAGAGAGCTTAACATCATGCGGTGGCCTCATAGGAAGATCAAGAGCTTGAAGTCTCTCATTAACAATGTTAAGGTACTGTTACATTTTGGCCTAGGCAGGACATTATTGGTTGCTTTGTGCTATTGTCGCCATTATGAGAACCTCACAATAAGAATTCCTAATAATCTTTCAAGTTGACAGAACAAGTCCAAACATATCAATAAGGATTGTTGCGTAAAATAATTTAGATTGTGTTTTTGCTTTTTAATTGTGACGTGACATAAATATAAAGATAGTTTAATTTGAGTGTTAAATCGTTTGTTAATTTTTTGCTTAGCCAAAGGCCCAAAAGTTGTCCTAAAAGTGTTTCTAAAAACCCCCGACACTGTACAGGGTCGTGGCTGTCATACATTTTACTGTTCTTGAAATGGATGGTCAAGTCCAAGGCTAAAGAGAATTTTATTGCTTTGCGTGGTTGTTCATCCTAAAGGAATATTTGACCACTTAATGCCAAATGCATTGAGAATCTGAACTTTGTAATTCATTGGCAACGAAATTTGTTTACTTCTTTAATTGTAAAATTGGTTTGACTGTCAAATTTTGTTTGTGCTCGAGTCCCGAGCCAAAATTAAAGCTTGTAAGAATTGTACTCTACCTAGTCAGAAATGTTCCTTTTCTATCATCAGAACAATTGAAATTAGGATGAAATTAAGAAAGTGGGTGGGAGCAACAAATGATTATTGTTTTATGTTGTGATTTTAATCTTTCAATCCAGAAGTCAATAGTCTAAAACTGTTTGTTGTAACGTAGGAATTGGGTTTTACAAATGAGATAGTGATGCTGGAGGAGCATAAGATGCTTATTGAGATACTGCCAGATATGGAGCTGACACAGAGAACCAAGAAGCTGAGGCAGGCCTGTTTCAAAGCCAATTACAAGAAGAGGAGGTCTCTGACTATTCAAGCTTGACTTTCTTGACATTTACATGTAGAAAGAGAGAGAAAGGTCTACTTTCTTATCTAGATTAGCTCACATTTATGACTATAACTGTTTGTAGCCCTTGGAGGAAAATGAATACAGTACTTGTGGGGACTATAACTGTTTGGACCTTGAAAGCAAGAACATATTTCTGGCTTATAATATTGTTGGTTGATGTTGATGTTTACTGAAAAGGTTAAATTATGTTTTTCATATCCCACATATTTTAGTCGTCCTTAGTCACTCCTTACCAAACAATTTTCTCGGGTTCTGGAATTGTCAGAGAGATCTCAGACGCACTTTTATAGACTAGTCAAAGGCCAATAATGTTACCAAGATCAAGCTGACCTCCAGTGAAGGGGCCAATAGCACTAGTTTTTAATTTCCACACCCACAAGCAAGCGGAAAAGAACTATTATATTTTATTTTCATTCTGATCAATCATGATTTTACATTACACTAATTAAGAAGAAAAGAACTATTTGGTTAAATCATCTACTGGGATTAATGAGAACTTAAATTAGTTTTCAATGATAGATACAGGTACAGCCTCAATGTTCAACTGACAACCAAATCAACTTGTGGCTCTTGATGAATATATTTTACACCGACACCCAAAAGAATTTGGCAGCAATATTTGTCCCTTTTATGCAGAATAATGCTCTCGGTGCACCATCACATGAAGTAGAATATAGAGATAAAGTAGACATATTATTGAATTATTTTTGAACTATACAAGATTTCGAAATTGAAATTAGAGCACCATATGGCAATGGCAGCATGATTGGGGGAAGATGGGGGCGTGGCAATAAATCACGAGGCCATTTTTCCCAGCCTTTCTTGCCTACGTCTCCATGGGACCGCTTGCTTAAAGGTCTCATAAACGCTTGCCTGCAGTTATGTTATGGTATTAAGTATGAGTAGATAATAGATACATCAACGATTAGAGAAATCAAAGTCATTAGAGACCACAATTTTCGTACACTGAAGAGTTTCTCTTTTCTTTTTATGCAGAGTAAGAAATTTGCAGGAATATGATGAGCAATCTGTTTATGCATTTTTTTTTCCTGGCCAATCTCTGTTTATGTAATTAGTTGAAGACAAGAAACATGACGGAAAAGTTGCAGTAAATTATGGTTATACAATCGTGTTCTTGGGATGGTTCAAATTGGAATATATTGCATGAGTCTGGTTTAAATGATTGAAAAGTTTTGGTCTCCAAGGGAAAAATAGAAAGAAAAAGGAGCTAGCAGTCTAAAAACTAGCGTAAAATCTCTCACTTGGTTGACTAAAACAGAGTTTCCCCATTTCTCTTTTACCTCTATACTTCTATACTTCTTCAACTCTTTCGTCTCACATAACCAGTGAATCTAACTATAAATTTCACCTTTATAATAAGATAAAAAGAGAAACATCACCCAAGATTAACAGAATTACCTATTTATGAAGTTAGAATATATTATGGAATAATGTCGGCATGCACCATTAAAGCATGATATATGCAGAGAACGAAAAAATCGACTTAAGTTTGTGCGACTCCTAATCATGCATTTTCTTTGTTTAAATGGGAAAGAAATATGGAATAGAATGGGTGATTGAAACATTTTGGTTTGGCACTTACCAAAAAATGTGACCTTTTGTGAGAGAGCTTCAAAAGGCTCCCTTTCCTCTTAACCCTTGTGATCTTCACCGCCGTGTCTCCACCGCCGCCACCATCATCAACCACCCTAGATGAAAAGTCGAAAGCACCCAAAAGAACATCCTTACTCTTCCTGAAACTCCCCCACCTCATGGACGTAAACTCTAGCCCTTTCTCCCCAGCCACTCGCTTCCCCAGACCACCCTCTGAGATTGTGAAGGAAAACCTGTGAGAGAGAGACCGGCCCAAGTAAGGCCCGTCCAAGACAGTGGTTGGGGAGGGCATGTCGGTGTTTTTTGTCTCACATAACAACCTCGGAGGCAGTTCCAAGGGTCTTGCACTCCTGGGCTTCGATTCGGTGGTGGTGGTGCATGGCCTGGGCTTGCCTGGTGCTTCCTCCCACTGGAATGGAACTGAAGCTGTGGTTCTGCACGGAGGTGTTCGAAGTATTCCTGGAGACGCTTCGTGTGGCTTGCTTGGAAGTGAGAACAAAGACAGCTTCGGTGTGGAGCTTTGTTCGGTCTCTGGCTCAGACCCCATTCCTCTCTCTCTTATCTCTAGGGGCTCAATAATAGTTCTCTAAAAACTCTCTCTGAGTGGAAAAACATGCATACCCAGTTGATTTTGTTGGTCACTTTATGAGGTTGGTGTGTGATTTTTTATAATTTATAAAGACAGTAGTAGGTCTGTGACTTTTTGTGTGTGTGTGTGTGTGTGTGTGAGAGAGAGAGAGAGAGAGGATGGGATGGTGTTGAATATTGTGAATTCTGAGAGTCAGTGGTCACAGCAGCAACGCTCCTGGCGCTTCTTCTTCACGAGAAATTGCCATTTCTTTTATCTAGCGTGTCTTCTTCACGGAATTGCCCCCGGAAAACGACCACCAACGGTCATTTCTCAATCTGTTCATTTGAAAAGTCATAGCTCGAGAGAGTTTTTGCATTAAAGTGGAAAAAAGAAAAAGAAGAAGAAAAAAAAAAAGAAAAAGAAAAAGAAAGGAAGCGTGAGAATATGCATGTAACGGTTAGGTAAGGTAAGTCCGCAAGTCATGCTGCGTATGGGGCTATCAGCTATGAGACTCGATCATGCCAATTCCCAACTACAATTGCACAAGTACTAAACACCACATTTTGTCGCTGCAACAAGTTGTAGCGAATCGCTGTGGAAGCCGGCTAGTGCTGTTTGCTCTTCTTGTTTGTATTTGGATCATATCGGATGAGCTCATGAAAGTGATAGTCGATCGATAGAAAGACACCCTTGGAATAATCCATCATAGTATAGCATGAAAGCGTTGTTCGGGATAAACCTTAACATTATTTTCAATTATTTCAAATAAACGACAAAATTTATTATTCCAAATCTCATCCGATATCGCATTTATTTTACATCGGCTAACCGAACGTATTTTAATTAAGTGTGAAATGAATGTGATAAATGAGTATAAAAAGTAGCATTATTTCAAATAATAATGATGAAGCACTAAATATAAACATTTGATTTGATTTTAACTTTTTCGTTGTTGTTATTTTCTAATAATTTGTATGTTATTTGTTGTCACACTATTGTTTTATAATAAATCATAAGTTCATGCAGCGAGAATATGACTCATTGCCACATGATCATGATTAATATAATATAATGAATAATACACCTCTTTAATTTAAGCTTAAATTTAGAGCTATATTTGCTTGGTCATGAACTTGAATTATAAGTTGAGTATAGTTGGTAGATCAATTAATATGCTTAAAAATTAAAGCACGTGTATTTTATATGGAGACACCATATTGCTAGATGTGCTGTAAAGTAAAATGGAGAGGGTATATGGGATGGGACCATGACTGATGATTAATACTCATTCTGGAGCTTCATGGCCATCACCAGGTTCTCTCTTTATTGTTTGTGGGGTGTCTTAAATATGTTCCACCTACTAAACAAAGGAGAATAAGTAGTCTGTCTTTCAAGCCAGCTCTCCCAGCAGGGAAAGAAATCCAGCTCAAACAAGCTTAGCCGCTATGTATCCACAGATCGAGGTCTCTTTTAACAAATCCTTATTAATTTGTTTATAAACCCTTCTCATGCTCTCTTCAGAAATGTGGTGTACGTGTACGTGTACAAGCACATCATGCACACATCATACATATATCGCTAGCACTTACTTCTGATCGACCATCAGTTTGATTCAACTTCGATCAGAGATGTTAATCGTCAAATTCAAAACACAACAACCTCCAATTGAGATGTGTCGCCGTGTCGAGGAACACAAGTGACAAAGACTAGTAAGCTTATTCCTGCCGTACGTTCTCTTCCCCGTCAGAGCCCAAGTGTTTTAATTTCAGAGCATTCATTTCTGATCTGATTAATTCTTTTGGGACTAGATGGACGATGTGAACTTCGCCCAATGACCGACACTCCCTTCCAAAATGGTAATCTACTAGAACCACTACCTGGAAAGCCGACAGCGGCGCCATATTTACGATTGATTTGGTCAGTACACTAATCAATTAAGAGAATTGAAGGACTATTGAATGGCTCAACTACCAACAACTAATGACGGAACCAGCTTACGATTTGGAGGGCTTCTGTCCATTCAAATTATTAAAATTTCCTCAATTATTTATTTATTTATTTTATAATTAAGGTATACCCCTAACAATTTATTTTCTCCCCAAATCATCATTTTTAGTCTCACCCTGGTGACAACCCCTTTAAGAAGGACCACCTATTTGGAATCACTTATTAGAAGGCTCACAGCCAGACTATTATAATCCGAAGGGCCCGCATTATTGCCCAAACGACCCAACAACGACCCGGACCTATTGTTTAATAAATTGGTATCAGAATTGGAATTGGATCAATCCATTAGTGCTTTTCTTTTTTATTGTTCTTGAATATCAAAGCGATTGTGGAGCTTGAAATCTCAACCCCCACTAATATGAAATACCACAGATTAGAATGTTACCTCCCCCTATCTCTATCACCGATGAATCATCATGAAGGCAATACTCAAAGATTTGAGGAAAAATAAAAATAAAAAATGTAACGTGAATCTGAACTTTGTCTAATCACACGTACATTTTCCAACTAAACAAATGCAACTATCACCAAAACGTCCTTAGTTGCCGACCTCCTCCTCTAAATGCCGTTCTCCACTCTCCGATCAATACCAAAAATAGGTCTCCCCATAGAAGTAATTATAAACATAATTTTCTTTCAAAATGAATAATTGAAATTTCCTTTCGATCTAGTTAAAAGTAGGGGTGTTTAAGTTTGCATCCACTATTCACTCGTCCACATAGGTTGCGGACGAAATTTCAACCCCTAACTTTGGCAGGTGAATATCATATCTATCCGCAAATATGTAGCGGATAGTGAAATATGGGTAAGTGGAGGCATCTGCTTCCGCATACACATATATAGATATATAGTTTTATCTTATAAAATAACATCATTTAATACCAAAATGGCATTATTTTGCCTAGGAAAAAGAGTAGAAAACGAAATCTTAATGCCTCATTTTCTTTCTCTCCCTCTCTTTGCAACCTCAACTCTCCTTCGGCCTCTCTCTCTATGGAGTGCTCTTTGCCCAATGTTTACAATTCAATTTATATTTTCATATTATAACTTACAAGTGCATTTAGTTCAAAATTTGGATTAAGCTTCTCTAAAAATATCATAAAATGCTTAAAAAAAAAAAAAAAAATCCCGTCCGTGTGTGGTTATGCATATTCTTCTTGCCTTGGGAGGGCGGTTGCTAAAATCCACCACACATAAGAAGTTTATAAGCCGTACGTGTTAAAGGAAATTTTAGTTGGGCAATTATTGACTTGTACGAATTATTGAAATAGAAAATCAGAAACTTATGGTTGTTGTGGAACGAACTTTATATTTGTGGAGTTATTAGCTAAAGACATTTAAGTACAAATACTCTCTAAAAAAAAAGTACAAATACAAAAGTACACAAGTTATAAATGCAGATATACATATACCTCTTCTTTGTGTGGTATTTGGGCACTTGTCGTGTCATGAGTTAATAGTCCCCCACAACAGCAAAAGGCCAAAAGCTAAAGAGCCAAACAAAATCTATTCCCTTGTATAATATACTGTATAGGAATAATCATTTTTATTGTTTATTGCCACATGAAATAATCAATCGTGACTATTTTATATGAATGTAGTGACTATAATAGCATATCTTGTCCAAAAAACCACAAGAAGAACTTAGACAATGAAAATCGCAAACGCTTCCTCAAACTCTACCAAAAGCATCAATGAGAACTGAAATGTGAGATTCAGTCGATTAATCTAAGGATAGATTTATTTTACACTTTTGAAATGTGAGACCTTATCCAAATCAGATCCAAGTACCAGAGGCCTAACACAGTGAATGTAAAGATGAAGAAAACATGTCCAAGGTTGAGTATATCATCAAGTTTGTCTAGGGTTGCGTAACACATGCACATCCCCACAAAGACAGGATAGGATATATATATATATGTACAAATAATCCTTATTTTCCTCCTAGCACTAAGAACAAAATATGAGTTCAGGATCATTTCTATAGCATTAAAACTATTTTGATTGTTTTTTTATTTTTTATTTTATTTTTTCTGTACAAATTCAACTATAGATATAAGCAGAAACATTTGCAAAAGCCACTTCATGACCATAATCGAACCTCATCTTAACCTTTTTGGTTCCTATCACCACCTCCTCAAATGTATCATCCCCTCACAAGCCAGGGTTCCCTCAAGATCTCCAATAATTCGAGAAATTCGAACTTCAAGGCCCCTCTGAATTTCCTGAAAGAGAGTTTTAACACTATCAGCAAAGCACTTCATGTCAAAGCTAGCAGTCTTGTTTAGTTCTTGGGCGATCCCAACAAATCCAGAAGCAGCCTTGGATTGAATTTCCATCAATTTCTGTCCTGTTGCAACAATATATCTCTGCAGCTGAAACGTTTCCTCAAGGAACTGTTCTAGAGCTTTGGTTTCCACCTTTGTTTTTGCCATACCAGAATCTCCATGATTTACATTTTGATCATTCTCATGCTGAAAGTAATAAACAAGAAAAGGTAAGTAAGCAAAGACCAATGTCAATTAAATTTCGACATGATCAGTTGAGTCCCTAATTGAACTCAAACTGAAGCACCCATGTTTCAAAAGCTTTCCAATATTTAATAGAGATGGTTTAATTTTGCAAACATCAAAATATTGAAAGCACTGAATTGGAAAAAGTCAATACAATGTCATAGTCTTAAAACTTGAAATTTCACTGAATTAATCCAAACTTACCATCCGTCTGCTAAGGTCATCTGCCTTCTCTTGAAGGGACTGGTACCTGCCAACTTGTTTATTCAGCAAAGACATCAAGGAAAGGAAGCCCTTTATCTCAATTTGCCCATTATCATTGTTTTCTGTATCTTCAACACTTTCTTGCTTTCCTGCCAATCTCTCCAGCATAAAAAGTTGCTGCTTTAGCCTTTTGATCTTGTAAGAAACTCCAAGAGCACAAAGATCGATCCTCCATGGAGAATTGTTTGTCTTACTCAAGGGTTGGCTAGGTGACGCTAACTTTTCAGTAGTATCAACCTCCACTGGACTTGTACCGCCCTCCAGGACAGGGCCCTCATTGGCAATATCCTCATCATCTTCTAATTCTTGTTCAAGAGATTGGGGCATTAAACCTACATCTTTGGACTGGTTAAAGGATGGAGTTTCTTCTTCTCTCTCAGCATCTTCCTCTTGACACTTATCCACCAAACTTGTTGTCTTCGTTTCTTGTTCTCTCTCCCATGGTTTTCCCTTTATGATCTTGCCTTCAAAACAAATTGCATCGTGGGCTAATGCTGGAATATGAGAAGATGAATTTAACAATGTCTGCGGGCGATTTAGGGACATCAGTTGTGATGCTAATTGCTCTTTTAAGAAGGTTAATTCTTCTTCCCTTTCCAGTAACAAGGCTTCCAATTTCATATTGTAATGTCTGAGCTGTGACATATCCTCGTTCAGTCCCTCAACTTGAGACTCCAGCCGCTTTGATTCTAGTTCCATGCTCAGCAACTGCCAACGGAATGCCTCCAATTTCTCATCTTTGATTCTCATTTGTTCTGCAAAAGCATCTAGTTCTAAGTGATGCCTCTGCTGAATTGAAGTTGCATACTTTTCAGCTTCTGAGAATACCCAACCTTCCAACCGCTTCATATCAGTTGTGATAGCTTCAAAATCAAGAATGAGACATTATTAAGAAAATAAAAGATCTAGTACAGATTCAAGATCAGGAATTTAAGCATTGTGATTGTTTTTTATAAAGGAAACATATTTATATGTTTGTGTGTGTGTGTGTGCGCATAAATAGCTATTACAAATGTTGGTGAGATCATATTTGTTAAACCAAAAAGGAAAGTGGGAAATTTTTTCTTACGCAATTCCTCATTCTCTTCCAGTGGATAGTGATCAGAGAGTGAAGAAAGAAGATCGAGCTCCTTTCTGTCCTTTTTAAGCCCAAGATGCCCATACTCCAAAACACGATCAGTTAACTGTGATCTCGTCTTTCCAACGTGCGACGACCCAGTTGCATTGGGATACACCCCTTTTGCACCTGCGTAAACATCAGGTTTTGAATTGACTTGGTTAGCCAACATACTTCTTAATGAATGCCTCTCGTGTCTTGACTCTGATACTGCCCTCCACCTTTCTGTTTCTATTTCAGCTTGTTTTCTCTTAGCCTTTGATAATTTGATCTCCTTTAAAAGCATTTGCTTCTCTGCTGTATCCAGCTTGGACTTCCTAAGCATTGCTGACAGAATTTTGTCCTTCTGTTCCAAATCCTTATGCATCTTTACCATTTCCAATGACAGTTTTTGAGCCATCAAGACTGCCTCTTCCTTTTGCTCTAAGGCTACATCAAGATCTTGTTTTTTAGCTTCAACTTGCCTAAGTAGGCGGCCCATCTCAGCTTCAAGCTGCCGTTGGGTTGACACAACTTCAATGAAGGCCGTTTTGTGCCTCCAAAGGTCAGAAGAGTGCTCTTGGGCTTCACGGTTTGCAGTTTCTCTCAATTCTTCTACAACATTTTCAGCCTCTTTCAGCACTTCTTCTAACTCCCCCTTCTTCTGCTTCTCTTCCTCCAACACCTTATCCTTACACTGCACCATTTCCTCCAATTCCTCCAGTTTCTGATTCAATTCAGAAATAGCTTCGTCCTTCTTTCTCTCAATGACCCTCAATTCATTCATAAGAGCCCGAATCTGCTGCCGGAGCTTCTTCCTTTCATTCAACCAGGTCTGCTCTTGTGCAGCAAAGATGCTCACAACTTTCTCATTGGCTTTTGCGTCTTCATGTCTCATTTTTTTCAACTCTTCGATCTCCCTCTCAGCAGTTTGAAGTTTATGGAGAAGTTCACACTTTCTCCCGCTTGTTCCTTCTCTCTGAACCTTCCACACAAGCAACCCCAGGAGTTGGGCACTTCCTTGAAGAAGTTTATCACATACTGCGGACCATCTTTCATCTTCCACTTCAGGTTTCGACAGGAGTTGAAGGGCAAAGAATGCACAAGAAACACCAAAACACATTGGATACAAGCTATCACTCTTCTTTTCAGATTCAATTGAACACAAACCGGAGATTTGCTTCTCATCCATCATTCAGGAACTTTCTGTTTCTCCTTTGCAAAGAGAATTAAGAGTCAGAATACACTTGAAATTCCTAGTCTTCTCTTGAAGAGCTTGAAGAATTCACAGTAATAAATTGAAAAAAAGAAAAAAGAGCCTACACGAACCAAATATAACAAAAACATTTCAATAATTTGAGAAACAAATATGCATAGAACAGATGATTACATAAATTAACACCTCAAAAATTGAGAAACTATAATACCCATTACAAATTTAAAGCAATACAAGACTTACAGAAATAACAGGTTTAAGGCTTCTTGAACTCAAAACACGAGAGCACACAATCTACTTGGCTTCCAAATTGTAGCTTAAAAGGAGCAGTGTCTCAATGGAGATCCAAAGGCATAAGCCACACAAATCATAACATTTTTACTGTATGTGTGATGTGGAAGCTAGATATCCATTACAAACGGCTAATCAATGCCAAAAGCACGGGTTACCACGTGTGTGGAACAACGCAAATGCAGTTAGAAAGTGCTACACAAAAAAATATGAATATAGTTCCCTGGTTTTCAGTGAAAGACTGGCCCTAGTAACCCCACTTGCTCTTCTATTCTCCTCCCACATACTTTTCTTCTCCATTTTCCTCTTCAGCCCATGGTCATGATCACACGACCATTTTAGGAAGCAGGAGCACTAAATTCCTGGTTGTGCTTGTCACCATTAATCACAAGAAAGACATATGGAGGAAAAAATGAAGCAAATCTCTATCAAACAGTTCTCAAAAATTGTATTTTTCCGGAGTGGCTAGCCTCTGACCTGTATTAAACTATTCTGCATAAAATACTTTCAATTGTATTTTATTTCTAATTTTTTTTTGGTTCTTTTGAAAAGAGTGTGAAAGGTATAATTGACAACTTTGATTGCACTGCTTACTATAGCCTCTAAAAAGTCAATCTTAATTAATCATGGATGACATCGAAATATCGCATTTAGTCCAAAACAAGATCAGCTCAACCTGGACCACATTATCCCTGTCATTGTACAATTGCGCTACCTATAATTGCAAGTAGATATAGAGTTCCTTTTATTTTTGTGGGTCGGTGAATATGCAAGTAAAAATTTCATAACCAAAGCATCCCTCAGAAATACCCACCATTACCAACACCCATTTGTCAATTTCTAAACAAAAACCAGAAAAATATAACCTTTTTCCCCCCCAACAACATGCATATATAATATACCTGTAAAAACTACTCCTAGTGAGTCATTGTCTCTGAGGAGCATTTTGTGCAAGGAATATAAGTGAGCAATCAAGAAAATCACTGTCAGTTCACAATCACCATTATGGTGCCACCTAAGAGACCAGATCTTCATGGTCCAGAAAAGATTGGCCTCTCTCCAATTGCTTCCTTGGCTGAGACCTGTAAAGCAGGAACTTGTTCAAGAAAGAGTATACAGAAAAAATTCGTCTTGCTGAAACCAATTATTTAGAAGGCCAATGGGCACCCACATTTTGCTTTTTATATTCCAAGATCTGCCCTTGGAATCAGGACCTCATCACCCATGATTCATTTGAGTGTATCCCAATCAATCTCTCTCTTGAGAGCCACACACACAGTAAGAAAATGGTAAATCTTTTGTGGTCACAGCCCATTCTCTCTCTCTCTCTCTCTCTCTCTCTCTCCCTCTCCGTACACTGATTGAGAAGAATTGAAGAAGATACGAAACACGTACATAACAGAAAGAAGAGAGCATAATCCAAAGTCACAATCAAATGTGAACATCTGGGGTTGCAGCCCATGTTCTCAACATGTATCTGTAATAAATGATGGAATACTACCTATGTCCCACGCCAGTTGCCTGGCCACTCTCCTTGATTCCAGTTTGTGATCAAAGGATTTGGTGAAAATTTTCTCTTCTCTCACAGTTTTAATACAAATTCATCCAAATTGTGATTTGAGATAATAAGTAGCATGTTTACTGTCGCATTAGTTTATTAGTTTGTAATGTAATAAGTGTTATGAATATTTTCACGTGATAATTTATATTTTAATGACTAATGTGACAAGCATTTCCTCTCCTAAAACTCTCCAAGAATGAATTATTATTATTATTATTTTCTCTGGACCTGAGGCTTTTGATGACCTTTTCCTCATTTTGTAGGTGGCCCAACCGCATGGAAAATTGGGTCAAAGACTAAGGGAGTGTGAATGATTGATTTTGCCAAACCAAACTTAGTTATAATACACTAACTAAAATCTTAACCAAACCACCTAACCAGCAAAATCTATAGTTGATTATCCTTTTTGAGAAGTTTCTAGGTAGGGCAGCAATTATTGCATTTCATATTTAATGTTGTTTAATGCATTAATATAAACAGGGTTTTTTTTTTTTTAAGTGAAAAGAATGAAGAGATGTCAACAAAAAGCCAAATGGTTTTCTGAAAGTTGTCCATACAAATGCATTCAATTTGATAAAATTATTGCAAAGACACTATAGTCTATAGGGTACCTTAAAAGCTAAAGTGGCCCCTTGAAGATTTGTTATATCCAATGAGACCAGAGAAGATATTGAAATTTTATTCCAAGAATATCAATTCTTAGATTTTAATACAATATCTTCATTTTAAACTTTAACCCTAAATCATTGTATTTTTTTTGTTGGCGTTTTGAAAATGACAATGCTGCAATCGTGTGCATCTTCAACCTAAGAATCCAAACTTTTTATATTGTACTGCTTGTAATTTCCTGCACCCAAGTTCCTTTCATATACCATTTTGTACTATATGTTTTATGCCACAATAATTTTGTGATTTAATATGGTACTAATTGTGATTTCATAAACTATTTTGTACTATATGTTTTATGTCACAATAATTTTGTGATTTAATATGGTACTAATTGTGATTTTATAAACTATTTTGTACTATACGTTTTATGTTTGGATAATTTTGTGATTTAATATGGTATCAGGGTAAAATTTTGTCTCCATCAACTTAAACTCTTGGAATTATTGAGAATTTAACATGTCAGTTCTAATTTTTGTAGAAGCTTGCTAACCCGTATTAGAAGAAAATACAATACATTATACATATAGATTTTATTCTTTTGTTGAATATTATATAACATGTATGATATACAACTATAGAAAGAAAATACTTAATGTAACACCTCGGTCTCATATTGGGAAGATTAGAAGAAGCTCACATAAAGTGAGTAATTTATAAAGATAATCATGGCTGCTAAGTCTCACATTGCCTAGTTTTTAAGTGAAACTAAGCTTTATAATAAATTATAAAAAAATTCTAAATTGACTAGTCCTTTTGAAATGATAGTGCATATGTAGCTAATATTTTTCTTTGAGTCGTTAAACTCAAACTCCTAAGAGAACTCTTATTATGGAATGCTCAAACTATTCTTTTGTTGGATATTCAGCTGTTTTGTTTACTTTCCTAACTTTAGCCTTTAGGGGTTTTTTTCTTTGAGTCGTTAAACTCAAACTCCCGAGCGAGGACTTCGTCAAGGAGACCCATTATCTCCCTTTCAAAAGTTCTATCTCGTCTTCTTCTTTGGCAAGAATCTCAAGATCTTCTTAAAGGTATCAAAATAGCCCGTATCTGTGCTCTAGTCTCTCATCTCTTATTTGCGGATGATCTTATTCTTTTTGCAAAAGCTACTTCTGCGGAGGCAGTTATTCTCAATTCTTGTTTGGATATATATTGCCGTTGGTTTGGTCAAGCTATCAATTGCTCAAAGTCATCAATTCATTTTAGTAAGAATACGGCCTCCTCTACCATTAATAGCATTAGTGGTATTTTCCCTTTCAAACGTGCATCAATTTCCTCTAAATATTTAGGTTTACCTTTTTTATTTGGTAAGGCGAAAAATGCAGCTTTTAAGGACATTTTGGGAAAAGTCTCCGGGAAAATTGATGGTTGGCGTGCTAAGACTTTATCTCAAGCTGGGAGATCAGTGCTTATCAAATCGGTTGCGGCAACTATTCCTTCTTATGCCATGAGCTCTTTCTTACTGTCAATTTCTTTAAGCTTATCTTTGGACTGAATTTCCAAAAAAATTTGGTGGGGATTTTCGAAGGATAAAGCCAGAAATCTCTCCCTCAAATCTTGGAATTCTATTTGTTTACCAAAGGAAGAAGGAGGTTTGGGTTTCCGTCGTATGCACGAATTCAATCTGTCTCTTATTTCAAAGTTGGGTTGGAAATTGCTGTCAAATGCTGATTGTCTTTGGGTTAATCAACTCCAGAAGAAATATATCAAATATGGTAATTTTCTATCTTCTCCGAATGTTTCTTCCTCTTCTTGGATCTGGAAAGGTATTCAAAAAATAAAGCCTTTAATCTCTGTTGGGGCTTGTCTTATAGTCTCTAGGACTTCTACTGCTTTTATATGGACGACAAATTGGGTCCCTTCTATTCCATCTTTCAGGCCTTTGCCAAAGTTCCCCTCCAACAGGAATTTTAGAGCTCTTCTAATAAGGGATTTGATAGATTCAACCCTCTCTAGTTGGAAAGTTCCAGCTATCAAATCTTTGTTTGACCCAATTTCAACCCAAGAGATTCTCAAGACTCGTATTTCTACGGAAATCGTTCCAGCTAATTTTTGGACTCCTTCTACATCTGGGAAATTCTCTGTGTCTTCAACATATAGTTTTATCACTGGATCCAACACCAATGCTTCCACTTCTCCAATTAGGACTCAATTTTGGAATTCTATTTGGAAACTGAATCTCAATGATAGACTCAGATTATTCTTGTGGAAAATAGCTTGAAATATTCTCCCTAAAAAGGAACGGTTGGGTCAATTATTTAATGTCAATCCTGATTCCTCATGCCCTCTTTGCAAGATAGCTGATGATTCCCTTCAGCATCTCTTTTTTGGTTGTATTTTTTCTAGGATTGTTTGGCGTCACTCCTTCTGGCCTCTGGATTCTACAAAGTTTAATTTCTCTTCTATGGTGGATTGGATCAAATTCATCATTTCTCCGACCAATTCTCTTGGCATCCCTCTGGTGGATTGTCATAGATTTTAGATCTTTGCATCGGTGGCATGTGGTATTCTCTGGTACTATAGGAATCAAGCTTTTCATAATGGAATCATTTTCGAAGCACGCAATGTTTCTATGCACATAAATAAAATTGCTCTTGAGAACTTTCAAGCCTGGCAATTTGTCTCTTATGCTCCAATTGAAAAATAGATTCCTCCGGCGCCAAACTGGGTCAAAATTAATTTCGATACAGCTATTCGGGACTCTTTCTTAGCTCAGGCGGCTGTATGCAGAAATTCTGATGGGCAAATTTTACATTTATCTTCTCTTATCAGTTCTCCTTGTTCTGTTAATGAGGGTGAAGCCTTGGCAACACAATTGGCTATTTCTTTAGCTTGTTCTTTCAACTTTGCCAGGTTCATTCTTGAAGGCGACTCTGCTGTTGTCATCCAAGCTCTCAACCACTCTTCATCACATATAGATTGGAGGATCTCTTCCATTATTATGAACTCTTTGGATAATATTCCTTCTACTTCTTTTTGGAAAGTTAGAAAGGTTAATCGAAGTGTAAACTTCTGTGCCCACTCAGTGGCACGTTGGGTCGTAGCCAATTTTCATACTGGCAGCATTCCCTTTTCTTACTCCACCCCTACTTCTCTCACTCTAGCTAGTGGGATTGATCCTGTTGTGTCTATTTTGTAGTTTGGTTTTGTTGCTCTTGGTTTTACCAATGTGCGTATAAAAAAAATAAAAAAAAAAAAAAAAAAAAACCATGGAGGGTTTGGGCTATTTGCCTACCATGGTTTAAGAATGATGGGCCCGGTTAATTATGGGAGGCAAAGGCTGGTCTATTGGGTCTAAGTCGGGTGAGATTGGATCCGACACGTGTGATGTGTATAATCGCCCACGTGTCCATTAGAGGGGAGCAATGCATTAGGCATCTAGGCCACTTATTTTGTTTTGTTTGGAGTATTTAGAAAAAAATAATAATTATTAAGAATATCAAATTTTATTTTAGTTTTACATATTTTTTTATTAATTGATTTTATTTTTAAAAATAAAAAAAAGCTGGTGAATCAGAAACAGTTAATATTTTTTAATATTATTTTCAGATTTTCTTTTGGTTAAACACCACCGTTTTGACAAACTTGCTCCTCCCCAGTACTCTCCTCCTCGCTATCACCGCATCTCTCTCTCCTGCTGACTGTTCCTCAGCACCCCGACCAAAACTAAGCCGTTCTTCGTTCAATGTGGCGGCCAATCCAATGCTAATTCCGCTTCTCATACCCACTTTATTCGAATCTCCCTCCCCAACCCATCAATTTTAACGCCTTGTCTGAGCTCGATCAATACTAGTAACCCACTGCAGCAATATTTATCATCACGATTAAGTGCTTTTTTTTGGTTCAAGCATTTTTTCCCCTTTGCTTTTGACTCTTTGATGGGAGGTAGAGTTTGATACACTGCTGCGTTTGTCTGATGGCTCTTCTTTCAACTTCTTTCTGCTTCAGCGGCTTTGCCTTGGGCCCTCCTAATGGCTGGCGGCATGGCTGCGGCGAGGAAGCTGCGGTGAGACAGAGATGCTTTGCTGAAGAAGGAAGGAAAAGGAAGTAAGAGAATCTCAATATTTTCTACATTTACTGTGCTACAGCAAATATCTATTTATCGCAGCATCAATTGTATTTTGATTGTGTGTAAAACTCTTCCATCGCTGAATATATAGCTTTACGAATATTACAAAGTCATTTTAAGCTTCTGATAACTTATGTGCAATTATATTTAATGAACATATCTATTTATATTTAATGAACATATCTATTTTGTACAGATTAAATCTAAAAATAGAGTAGTTAAAATACAAAAATAAAAATAATTAAAAACTAAAAATTCGACCTTGAGGCTTAAGCCTCACACTAATCTACTCCATCCTTAACCCAAAGGCCAATACAAACAAAAAAACAAAAACAAAAACCCCACAAGCAACAGCAAATGAGCATAACATCGTAAACATCCATTTAGAAGATACGTCTTAGTTGAAGAAGACGATCAGATCTAAGGTTAAAGAAACTACTTCTAAATCTTGATCTAAAATAACCTATCAGAAATGGAGATCGAAGGAGCCTACAGAGAAGATACCAAACATTACTACCATGAAAGGCAGTGCTCCCAAAATTCTTTTTAGTATTATTTAGAAGAAAATAAATAAATTCTAGAGAGAAAGCAAAGCCCCTCTCTCTCTCTCTCTCTCTCTCTCTCTATAACCATTTTTTAATTAAAAATACACTATTAGCCATACAAATAACTAACTTGAATAGCATTTTAAGAAAGTGTTGTCAATGGCCAAAGAAGACAATCGGATTGGGATACACGCCTTAGCCGAAGAAGACAATCAGGTCTAAGGTTGAAGAAACTATATCTAGATCTAGATCTAAAACAATCCGTCAAAAGCGGAGACCAAAGGAGCCTACAAAAAAGACACTAAGCACTACTACCATGAAAGGCAGTGCTCTCAAAATTCTTCTTGGTATTATCTATAAGAAAAGAGAGAAATTCTAAAGAGAAGGCAAAGCCCCTCTCTCTCTCTCTCGAACCATTTTTTAATAAAAAATACACTACTAGTTATGCAAATAACTAACTTGTATAGCATTTTTAGAAAGTGTTGACAATGGTTTTTATTACAAGATATTTACAAATTGATGTAACATTTTATGTGACATTTGTCATGTCAATAACTAAATGTGGACTATCATGTGATAGTTTATGTAACACTAATCACACTTACAAACTATCACTATAGTTCATATAGTAGTTACTAAGTTAGTACTAAAATATGAACCAACACATAACAATTCACATTATGCTCATTTATATACGAATAATGCTAGAATTACTTAATTCATTTATAATTTGTTAACACCATTCGATCAGTAACCACATGTTAACGCTAGTTATAAAAATAATTGTAAACAAATTATAAGTCTATTATTTTATTTTCTGTCAAATATAAATTGCCATGTAAAATTGTAAATAAATTATAATAAAAATTGAATTACCCAAATTATTATTTTTTTAATAACCTTTTTTTTAATTCTATTTATTTATTTATTTATTATTATTTTTTAATAACCTTAATAAGGGTAAGTTGATCCTCTTTTTATTTTGTTACGTGGCAATAGTTAGCCGCTGCCACGATGGACACCAAGTCACCGACTCACCAATATACGCTTCCACATCCAACATGGTTCATTACTTATAGTCTCTCTCTCTCTCTCTCTCTCTCTCTCCCGCTTCTTCGAGATCCCAATCTCATTTTGCCCCACTGTTTCCACCAATTATAATTTCACCCCACCACCCTCAAATTCCCATTTTATAGGGTTTCGATAAGCTCAGCAATGGTTGAGGGCAACATGGAGGACCTTTCTCTCCCAGCGCTCTTCGAACAAGCCCGTAAGATGCATTCAATTGCCACGGTGTCCGGCGCCGATCAGGTACGCTCGTCCACTTCTTTAAACTTTTTAATTTAGGGGTTGTTAGATTTGGTTGTGGGTTTTTATTTTGTGGGAAATTTGGAAAAATTAGGAGCTCGTGAAGAAGGGCTGCGAGGCTCTGGGGAAGTGCGAGGACATGGTAAGCAAGTTGGGGTTGTTCTCGGCGAACGAGACCAAGGACGACATCAGCACCACCAATCTTAAATATGTCCTGGTAATTTTTGGTTTGTTTATATAATTTTGAAAATTTGTTTTTATTTATTTATTGATTTATTCGTGGACTGCGCTGGGTTTTTCTTCAATTGGTTGCTGGGAAAGAATCGGCATGAAATGGAAGAAGAGAGAAAAACTTGTTCTCCGTTTGCTTGTTGAGAAAATGTGAATAGAGGATTTATCAAAAGGAAAAAGGAAGTATGTTATAGTCATAAGTCTTGTAATGCTTGTAACCCCAAGGGGTTGGCTCAGGTGTGGAAGCTGGGACTTTTGAGTGCTCCTCATGGTCTCAGATTTGAAACTCACTTGAGTGCAAACTGCCTTTTGGGGCCAGCCTCAGGGTGAAGCCTGCGACTTAACTGGTTCATGCTGAGAGGGGTGCGAGGCATGGACTTTCTTTCACATGTTTTCTTTAATATTATTAAGAGTCATTTATTGTCATTCTACTAATCTAGGAACCCAAACATTGATTTTTGAGAAATCCAAACATGTTAAATGATATTTGTCACTTATTAGTGTAGGTTGAAGTAAATTTCCTCCAAGGAAATTTGTGTCCTTTTTCTTTTTAGATTTTATAATCACTAGCATACTCCTAATGGTTCTCTGAGTTTGATTCCATTATATTATTGTCAGCTTTAATGAATTCTTGCCTACAGGTAATATTTTATCTTGCTGAGTTGACTGAAAAAGTTGCACAAGATGATAGGATACAGGTTCTTAAGGCTTCCCAGGCAAAATTAAAGGTGAATACTCTTCATTACCTGAAGAGTAGTTTGAAGCTCTTTTAAGGAAAAGTTGTTGTTATGTTACCGTTGACACTTATTGAGAGGGCGGCACTTTTTTAGGAATTTATATCGTTTTGTGAGGCAATGGAACTTGTGCCGGAAGAGGAATTAGAAACATCCACACAAGGAGGTCCAAATTCTTTTGCCGATCAGAGGGCTCGCAAGGTAGTTTTAATTATAATTTTCAATACTATTTAACCTATAATAAGCATGAAGTACAATGTTATGAATCAAGCCTTTAGAGGTTCAAAGTCCGTGTCTGCATGCGCTGTATATGCCAGAGGTTGAAAATGTGAAATGGAAACTTCTTTTTGTAATATCGTCCCTATTCTTCTTGTGCCTGTCTAGATTGCTCGATTCAGACGCGAAAGAGCTGCAGAAGTGAAGTTGCTGGATTTAAAGGAACGAAAGGAGCGGCGTGGGCGTTCTAGTAGAGCAGCTACATTATCTACTCCGGTCGAGGCAGGAGAAGAAGATATGCTGGATGATGATGGAGAGGAAGAACGAGAGGTTAGCTGATTGGTCATTTCATTGTATAGGACTGTGCTGTTTGCACTCCACTGTTGTGTATTGCTCTGCATTTTGAGTGCTTGAACATCTGTAAAATACATGGAACTGATGGAAAGTCAACCCTACAACACTTTGTTTTATTTGAAAGTTTTATCAAATCATTATCTCCCTGCCCTAAATAATAAAAGATTAATTTTTTTTTATTTGATCTGGTTGGTGGTACTTACCAAAAAAGGTTCTAATTGTTGGTTTAAAGCCACAGCTGTTTTTAGAGATTGCTTTTTGTAATTCTGCTTGATTGGGTCTTGTCCCACGGTTGCCGCATTATGCCCTTGTTGGTTATCTTTCTATTTGCACGAAATCTAGTTGTATTTTATCTGAATGTATTTCTGGTGCAGTCAATAAGATCTCAAGGTTTTTTAAATGCAGATAGATTTGCTGGCATTTGAGTGATTCTTTTTTCCAATGAATTCTACTATATTGGATTGTGTGCTATGATTAAGCCACAATTTTTTAGATAACCATCGGCAGATAATATAAGCACCAAATTATCTATTAGGGAAATGCAATTATTGGTCCTGCAAATGTGATGTAGTGTATTGTCCTCTGTTAATATTCAAGAGTGATGGCTATTTTGATTTCATTTTAAATAAAGACAATTTTAGATATTAGTACAGAAAGTTGTTTTGTTTCTTTAATCAACAGTTTCCGGACCAAATTTATGTGATCAGTAATCATGTATTCTGAACATTATGAAGGTTTTTTTTTTTCTTGAGCCTAAAAAGTAGAAAGTTTATTTGACTTATGAACCAATTATGCCCAGCGTATTCTGTCAATTGTCAATTACATAGTTTTCTTTATTCAGTTTTTGGAAGCTATTTCAGTTTGACTGAAATCATACTATTCTCCTTGCACAGGCCTGGCTTACCACCATCTCTTTGGCAATCTGCAAGGTTGGTTTGATTTCTTCAATATAATCTGCCAAGTTCTTTTTTCCCCTCAAATCTTATTGAATCTTTTTGCCATGTGAAACTTTCAGGCTTTTGGTCTGCTTGAAATGCTGAAGAAGGAGGAAGACATGCTCTCTGCGATAAAGGAAAAAATATCAAAGGTATTAATATGGTTGATAAGAGTTGGCTCGGCTGTAGTTACTCATACTTCATTAAATTGTTCTATTCTAGCTTGTGTAGAGTGGTACCTATGATGTGTGCAGAATCATGGTCTGATCATTATGTGTGTGTATTTTTATGTAACTATATGTGTATGTATGGATGCAGATATAGTCATTTTTGTTTCTTTTTCTTTCCAATATGATTACCATAGTGTGTAGCTTGTAGGTTTTTGTACATATAACATTTCTGACATCAATTCCATATAATTCAGGAAGGAGAGGAGTTCTCTCGAGATGTTCTTGATGATCGAACCAAGAGAGCAGAAGCTTGGCATCGTGATGCTGCAGTTCGAGCACGGTATACTAAGCCAGCACAGCCTATCACATGTGCTACATTTGCACAAGATGTTTTAGAAGGGAGAGCAGAGGTTTCACATGCACATGACCACAAACACAAGCCGCTGATATTTGGACCAACGAGTCTTGTGGGTGGAAGCCTAACGAGTGAAAGGCAAAGGATGGCAGCTCAGGTTTTCCAACCTGGTCATAGGTAAATTTCCATCGCCTCATAGATAAAAGATACATGTATGGAAAGGGAAAGCCTGATTTCTTGTAGGGCTAGTCTTTGCTTCTGTTTTATTAGGGAAGTGAGGAATGATTTCTGAGGTCAATTTCCATGGAAAATTGTTATGAAAATACTAGTCTTCTGCTTAGAGGAAGGAGTCTCTTTGGATGTTTCAAACATATCATTCCAAGATGCTAAATTGAATTTTTTTTTTTTTTTTTTTTTTTAAGGTTGCCTACCATGAGCATTGAGGAAGCTGGTCTAACGGAGATGGAGATAATGAACAATTGGCAAGAGCGGAATGCCAAACTTATGGAGGAAGCCAATTCTGCGTGGTACAAGGACGATAGGAAGCCAAGGCCAGGCAGCGAGGATGATGAAGATGATGATGCTGCCCAAGAGAAGGCAAGAGCTTGGGATGACTGGAAAGATGAGAATCCTCGGGGTGCTGGCAATAAAAAGCTAACCCCCTGTGGGTAAGTGTGCCAGGGTGGCTATCCATTATGTATCTTTTTCACAGCTAAATAATACTGTTTTTATAAACCTTTTTTTTTTTTTGCTGATAGATATTGGAATCAAAAAATTTTGTAGCTGGTGTGGTCTCCTCCCATCTTGTTTTTTGTGTATAATATATCCCCATGATTATCAGAATAGAACTTTTCTAACTTCTGCAAGTTGTTGGAGTGGCTTGCTGATAAAATGAAGTTGTTTGAGCAATGCCATGCAGGAATTTAAAACATATTTCATTTTATTCAAGCTTAAATATTTCAAGGGCAATTTAATTCTTTTGGCATTCCAAATCCTTAAAATTATTGATTTTAAGTATTTTACTTCAATCAGTACGACTAAAAGTTCGTACCTCAAGTTCAAGTCAGGCAACAGAAAATAGGTTTTTGGTATGATAATTCAGAATGTTGAATAAATTGGATGAAATGAAAAAAGGAAATCGTTTGAAAGAGAAATAGAAGACCCATCAAAAGAGATGATGAAACAGATTGATTAATGAAGTAAAGGCATTAGAGATATCTAGCATGGCAATCGTGGTGCATTTAGAGGTGAATGTCTCATTAGTTTTGCTTTGCCACAGTTCCAAAGGATGTCTTCCTTCATATATTGTTCAAGCAGCAATATTTTTCTAACTTGTGACGCAGTGGAAATAATCTAAGCCACGTTAGAAGTAAGGCAAGTTTAGAATATGAAAATAATGAAATGGTCGCTTTTTAAGGAATTCTAAAATGAGTATTAATGGGAAATGGGAATATAAGAGATTGGAATGGAATTATGGTGATAACACATGCTTTCACGAAAATTGAACCAAAATTATTAAAAAGCCATATTATCTTTTATCTTTTTCTTTTTTTCAAACCCAATTTTTATTTTTATTTTTTTATTTTCGTTAAAATGTAATAGGGGCTCCAAGGGTCCACCAAGAGGGGCTCCAGAGGTGGAGCGAATACTCATGGGTTCTATTATGAAGAGGGATGGTCAACTACCCACAGACTTCATTCAGTCTTTTTTATTAATTATTATTTTTAATTTGGGTTTTTTTTTTTTTTTTTTAAAAAAAAACAATTTAAAAATAGCTATTCATCTCATTTACCAAGTATAGAGCATCCAAACATCAAAAAGCACATTCCCTCGTATATCTGATAAAGTATCTAGTTTCTAGTTATGTGGGTATATGTCTTCTTTTCCATAATCAAAAATATCTATAATAGAGGAAGCAACATTAGGCATCATTCATACATTCCAGCATTTACTTGGGACTCTCCCTTCATTTGTTATGAAACAAATGCAAGCAGTTCTAGCCCACAAACCATTAATATTGAAAACTAACAGGTTTCTCAGCATGGATGAGGATTTCTTAAAATTAGGCAGCACAAAAATTTGAGCGGTCTAAGAGAGGAGATTATAAGGGCCACCTGCCCTAGGCAAGTTAGGGTGTCAAGCCCACCTTCCCGAGACAAATGGGCTCCACAACCCCCTCCAGAAATTCGGACAACCTAAATTTAGGAAATCTCCATCCTCTTCATCACAGGCTCACAGCATATTTAACCCATCAAATTTTAGGCACATGAAAAAATGCCAGCTAGCTGTCGACACATCTAGAATAGGATCTGACACCTAATTACGGAAGATAGAAGTCAACCCAGGCTGGTTATAAGTAAGTATGGGGCATAAAGCCTCAGTATAGTATTTTATAATCAGGTAAAAAAATTTAGAAGTCCACTTCATCTAGCACCAATCAACATACCATGCTCTCCTATAGTGAAAGACTAACGAGAGAAAAAAAAACGGGAGGGTGAAAGTGGAGGCAGTTGAAAAGAGTTTCAAAGCATGAAAATAAAGATTTATATGACATTATACCAAAAGATTGACTAAAAAGAGAATACCACCTAAAATCTTGGAATGTGGTTGTAGGTCATTTCCTCAGGTTGTAAACATGCATTCTGATGATTAAAAAAAAGGGGGTAATCTATGAAACTCAGTTAAATCAGGAGACACAGTTTCTGCAATTTAGCTCATATCACCAAAAGCCAAAACCATCATAAACTAAAAGCAATAGAAAGAGAGAACATATAGAGGCAGTGCCTGCACAAGTAGTATCTGTAGGTATAACACAATTTAACACATTATTACATGAGAATGTACCTATAAGACTATAACTGAACTGTATGAGCTACATTACTTGTCTTCAAATTCATACAAGGATTTCACAGGAAAAATTACCAACAGAAGCAATCGACCGCACTTACTTGTACATCTTCATCATGCACCGCTTGTCCCATTTAAGTCCTTTCGCCATAAAACCAACCCTACCTCAACCTGCAAGACACTCAAATCCCCGGCAAACCCACAACCATACAGCAAACAAAACCGCGCACACGAGCAAGTCCAGCAACAACACCACCCACACATGTTTCCTCCAAATATTCTTTGCCTTTTGCCGGTCATGCGGGAAACTCTTATGCACCGGCAAAGCAAAATCCCTGAACACACCATCACTAGCATCCGCCGTATTCTCCGATGTAGCTTCTTTAGCATCCCCATTACCCTCCCCACTCATCCTCTTCTTCTTCTTCGACACTTTACTCCGACTCGAACAGGGCAAGAGCGGTATCATCACCATCTTCATTCCTTTCGACGAGTCCACACTCGGATTCCGACTACTCTTGGTCAAATCACTCGCTGGCGAAGGATTCTCCAAGGTCAAATCCAACGCCATTGCTTCGCGAAAAATGGGATCACATTGCTTTTGCAGGCAATGAGAGCTGAGATTATCCAAACCCTTTAAAGCCCCGCCTTCGACAACCTCCTCGAAATCGCATTTTACGCGGTTGAGGAACCAAAGTCCCTCCGATTGCACCAAATCCTCATCGAATATTGCGAAATAGACAAAAGGGTCTTGGATTAAGAAGGTGTAGGTTCTTTTCCTGACGGTATGAGAGTGCATCGAGTGGAGAGGCGGGGTTCTTTCAAGGCATTGTAGAGCCAAGCGCTCGAGATCGGGCTCTCTGGTGAATCGGGCGAGAATTGTGGTCCCTTTGGCAACGCAGGCGTAGAGGATTAGGTTTGGATTGGAAATCATTTGATGGGATTTCAAATCAAGCAATACTTGCGGGATGGAATTGAATGAAGGAACGGAGACGGGAATGGAATTGAATTGGGGAAAATTGGCATTGCAAATCTGAACTTCTTCCTCTTCTTCTTGTTGGGTTTCTCTCAATAAAAAAATTAATTGATTCCCAAATGCAAAATTTCGAATCTTTCTCTCCCCCTCTCTCCCTGGATTAATTCTAGGGTTAGGGCTTGGGAGGAATTGAAAGGAGAGTTGGATCCATTGAAAGGAGGAGAAAAGTAACAGAACGCCGGCTACTTATGTCGGAATTGCCGTTTTAAATTACGGAAATACCCTAGATTTCAATCACGTAAGGCTATATATGATTATGATATGCGCATAGATAGATAGGTTTTAGGCGTTTTCGGAAGAAAGTCAAAACTGTCAGCTGCCTTTTGTTTCTTGCTTTGGGCGAATAGAGTGATGCCACGTAAGAGGAATGGTGGATTTAATTAGAGGCAATCATTGCTTATCAGAATATGGCAAATGCTTTGGCTGTCGAATATTATTTTATGATGATTTGCTTGGCTACAACGCTTTCATGATCAGGATGCATCATGTATGGCAATGGCATGGCATTGTAGCAGAATAGGACCTGGTCTTGTTATCATTTTTACACACACTCTCATAGAACTATATTTTTCCTAATTTGTATGATTATTTTTCTTTTTTTCCTTTCTCTTTATTTTCTGTTGTCTTGATTGGGAAATACGAAATATATGGTATATGGATTATTTCAGTATCCTAAAGTGTGGGTTATTTCAGTATCCTGAAAAAATTACTATAACTAATCATCAACATGGTTGATTTGTATGTATATAATATACGAGAGTTATTTCAGTATCCTAAAATGGATTGTACCAGTGTGGGTATGTTGGATCATCGTATTCATGTAATCATCAATATGGTTGATTTAGATGTATAATTTGCTCTAGGGCATAATAACCTCCCTTAGGGTTCCCCACTTTTTTTTTATTTTATTTTAATCCTTTGTTTGTTTTTCCTTGTTGGTTGTGTTTTTTTTTTTGCTTGCGTGTTGTCTTAATGTTTTGGTATCTTTGTACTATATGCCCAGAAAAAAGAAAAAAAGAAAGCTGCATTGCAACTTGCCAATCAAGGTACCAACTTGCATGTGGAATATGGTATCATTTTTTTGTGGAATATGGTTGGTAGCATGTGCTGCTCTCTTAGCTTGGTCATCATGGGTCCTACAGTGAAGATGAACATAACACTAATTAACCTTACAACTGATATGATATGACATGACATTTCATGTGTCGCCATGTGGCATTTCATGTTGCCATGAGAGTTCATAAAAGGTTTGCAATACAAGCTATAATACCTCAAAAACATTTTTTGTGACTACAAAAATCATTTGCATGGAAATATGGAATCCGGTTTTATGTAAACATTAAACTGCAAAAAACTATAGCATTTATTTGATCAATATATCTTCTTCTTCTTTTTTCTGTATATAGAAACATATGATACAGAAATCTTATTCTATATAGAAGATGGGTGCAATTGTAATATAAGGTATACCCTCTCAACAAAAAGAATGAACAAAATTCTGGGAAAAATTCGTTCCACCTTGCAAGTGGAAAAAAAAAAAAAAAAAAGTTTCGCATGTGTAGTTTCCAAGCTAATATATGACATTGAACAGGTTTCCATAAAAAGACTTAACCAAGGAAAAGGTTGGCCTTTGTCATTTTTTCTTTTTCTTTCTTTTTTGTCTTTTCACTTCAGTTGACATAAGGTGGATCAAAGCGTGCCCATTCAAACACTTGTTCATATTGAATGGCAGCATTTTCCCATGTGCAGTTCCTCTGCATGCCTCTTTTCATCAATCCCTCCCAAGAAGGTTTGTAATCTCTATAAGTGAGAGCAGCATTTTTTAAAGCCTGCACATAATCAACCAGTAAAAACAAGAAAGGTAGTGAGTAAAACCCAATTGACTTGGATATATTTCATCAGGCATCTGTTCTTTCTAGACTAAACATCAAATTAACTTTCCTTCCAGTAAGCTCCACGAGTTATGATAATTATTGTTAGGGAAAAGTATAAAATGGCCCCCCAAATTACTAATCATTTGTAATTTAGCCTCTCAAAGTTTTAATTGGTATAAAGTAGCCTNCGTGCCCATTCAAACACTTGTTCATATTGAATGGCAGCATTTTCCCATGTGCAGTTCCTCTGCATGCCTCTTTTCATCAATCCCTCCCAAGAAGGTTTGTAATCTCTATAAGTGAGAGCAGCATTTTTTAAAGCCTGCACATAATCAACCAGTAAAAACAAGAAAGGTAGTGAGTAAAACCCAATTGACTTGGATATATTTCATCAGGCATCTGTTCTTTCTAGACTAAACATCAAATTAACTTTCCTTCCAGTAAACTCCACGAGTTATGATAATTATTGTTATTGTAATAGACAAGAATATGTTTTAAGTTGAAAAATAAAGCATCTGCAGGAAGTTTCAGTTTAAAACAGTCTCTTGTACGAATGGGGGAAAGAAAAACTGTGTGGAAAATGAATAATTAATGTATATTGGAACACATGAGAGGAAGTCTGTCCAAGATGAATTTACTTACCACCAACATACTCTCTTTTGTTAGTGGAGAAAAAGCCCACCTGCCAATACATTCCAGAACAATGTTATAATTTAGCTCTTAAGGAAGCAGATCATTATTATTATTATTATTATTTTTAATGAATATTAAGGAAGCTAATCATTATTCGTGGAAAAGTCATAATGAGATTCTGAGGAATTGAACAATATCAGAGTCATAGTAAGATCCAGAGGACTTGAAGCATTATCAATGATAATGTGATGTTTAACTCCATAGTGAAATATTTTCCACAAAAGATAGACAGGCAAAGAGGTGAAAAGTAAGTTTGAAAATGAAACATTAACCAACATAACGAATAAAGAAGGCTCATCATAAAAGTCAAGGAATGCTATGCATGACATAAAGCACAATCGCAGTTTCTTTGCTAGCACAAATTAGCATATATGCTGCGAACCTGCAATGCAAGTCACAGGGACACACCATTTCTGGCCATCAAAACAAATTCTCAAAGAGGTGAATTATACAATCCTTCTGTAGAAAAAAAGCTCTTGGAAGGAAGTTGTAATGAATCACCACCTTTTGTTTGCCTAATTCTGTTCTGATCCATGTTACAAGCAAACTGTATGTATGACTTAATTTTGTGCGATAGTTACACCTGTCTGCAAGACTTATATATGTTCCAGTCATACAAAGTTCTTTTCCGAAACAAGATCATAATACTTTTGAACAACTCTCCACAACTTTTTTTTTTTTGATAAGTCAGTAGAACTCTCCACAACTTATTGAATGCTTAATTCTCTTTATGAGCAATAAAAGATCTTTCAAGAAGTTCCCTACTTCTGGAATGCAGGTCTCACAGTTAGAGTTATAATACAGGTTAAAGGGTGACAACATCCCATTAAGTTGAAGCTTGAAGTTGATATTTTCTACAACATAACCAATGCTGAATTTTCTCATTGTCAAAGAAAAGTCATTCAGACTAAGAGCTCAAGGAGGACTACATACCCTGTACCTTCACCACTGCCTTCCTGAGCATATGGATTGAAATTCTGTACAGTATCCTGAGATACAAAGAACAAGGGTCATTATATAAAAAAAAAGCCATATAACAAACAACTGCACTCAATTTGTTAAATGTTTAAACTTACTTTGAGTCCCCCAGTGCCATGAACCACTGGCACAGTTCCATATCTCATAGCGTACAATTGATTTAGACCACAGGGCTCAAACCTTGAGGGCATCAACAGTATGTCACAGCTGGTAATTCCAAAATGACAGTAAGTTGGCGACATCAATTTTTTTAGCAACATGTAAACCATGAAATAAAAATTCTGAAATACCCCGCAGTTATCTTATGAGAAATTGGAACATTAAATCCAACCCAACCCCGAAATTTGTCCTTGTAAACTGACTCTGTTTCTCTCATCCAGTCTTCATACTGCGGATTCCCAGAGCCAAGCATAACCTGAAACATATTTGACACCCTTACTTATATAAAGGAAAACACAACCTTCATCAGACACCAGGATTAAAGAGACAAAAGGATCACACTAGAGGGCTTGAATTTATTCCTTAACATACACACTAGAGATTATCTCATACATACATATACTATAATACCTGTCTACTGAGGTTAGGTTTCAGGGAGCACTGAATCCAAGCTAATGCTAATCAGACCATTTAAACGAATTTGATCCATATTATATCAAAATGGTTCAGTTTCGATACTTTCCTCACAACAGAAAGCCTGTGCATATATATTCAGGAGCTATGTAAAGGGAGGGTTACAGCATCCACTAGAAGGATTATTTAACAAAATCTTTGCTAAAAATTCACTTACAAATTGTACATCATCTTCCATTATCTCAGGCGTTGCCAACCTGATCAGGTCAATGCCTTTCTGGTAGTCCAGCCTCCCAATAAATCCAATCTATAAAGTTAAAACACAAATCAATCAGAGGGGGGGATCATAAAAGTTGTCTACCAAGCCTGTGCGAAAAAAGACATAAACATTTTACCAAGGGGCAGTCAGGCCTAATGGGAAGACCCAATTCTTTCTGCAAGTCAATCTTGCATTGAACCTGCAATTTCCAGCCAATTGAGGTAAGAGAACTATGTTTTCGAGTAACACCCAATTTTAAACCACAACTCTTAGTCACCTTGTCACGAAGATTTTTAACAGAATAATTGCAAGCAATATGCTCATCTGAAGATGGGTCCCATTCAGCAACATCAATGCCATTTGTGATCCCTGGTTAAGTAACAATAATTAGTTTGAAAAGTTTTTGTTTGATAAGTAAAGGATGTTTGCTTTTAATAATTAGTTTATAAGTTCAGCACCAAATTAAATAATTTCAATAGAACATCACTCTCTTCTTTTCATCATTTTTGCACATGCATAAGGCAGAAAAAAGGGCATGATACAGCACGAATAATGAAATTTGCAAATCCCTTCAACAAACATTGAGACTAATGTGGTCAAACGAAGAATCACTTTTTTACTGAGGTATGTGATATTAAATTAGAAAATCAGGTGAAGGAAACCAATAAGTCATAAAAATGCAAGAAACTGCTTTTCTGTATGATGGTGCACTTATACCAGATTCACCATTTGCAAAATGTGTGCCACCAAGAGAAAGATCAGAAAGCAAAGGAACAAACACTATAGCACATCCAAATCAGAGGCAATGCCAAAAAAAAGAAAAAAATCAAAATTCGTTAGCAGAAAAATTCAACATCCCCATTCATTCTGAATTTTTTTAAAGGTTATGAGTGTTTTTTAACACAAGATAAAGATTAACCATGTATAGTGGGAAATAACTAAACCAGCATACTCTTCTACCAAACTAGTTCCTCAATGAAGAAATTTGTACAAGCTCTTAAGAATAAGGCAAGAGAAATATATTATAAGAAAAAGGTAATTAGTTGAACTGGTTTCAACCAGGTTGCTTAATGAATATACATTCCTAAACACTTGTTCAATATATCAAACAGAAATCACTATTTCAAACAGATATTAACATATACATTAGTACTTGCCACGCCTCCAATATATGGAATAAAATATTGACTTCTTGAACTAACAGTCACTTCCTAGATGTACCCAGACTCGAAAACTAGTTTCATAATGCATATCAATTCAAAATTTTAAACTTTGGAAAAAGAAATCTAATAGAAAGAATATGATTCAATCCTCTAAAGAGTTGATGCTTTTGTAATATTGCTTGCTTTAGAAGGGAACTCTTGATTATGGACAGAAACACAATGCATTAAAATTCAGAATCAATATGCATTGTAAAAATATATGACTTTGGAACAAAATCTCCAAATATAAGTTGTATTTGAAACTTCCACTCAAGTAGTGTTAATTTCCTTTCTGACAGATAAAAATCAGTTAAGGTGTCAAGTTTTTGAAATTGGTTGAAAACAGAAAATGATGCCAAAGATTTGAAAGTTCATTCAAGTTTATAAAACTGATTGTACATGAAACCAAAAAAAATAGAAGACAACTTCACACATCTAATCGGGATGATACACTCTTAATCATGAGTTATTCTCCTCCAGTATGGCATTCGCAAAGGTATACTTAAAGATAAGTAGCTCACACACACCATTAAGAACACTCTTCCGACTGCTTAGTAGCCCATGTAGACCATATCCGCCCTCATCTGTTGTTATTTCCCAGGCATAGCCCTGCAATTAGAAGGAATTGTCTTAACAGGAAAAGTACCATAACATGATTTGTCTAAATGAAACAGTGTCACTATGCAACCATCATTGGAACACAGCTGATCAAAATATTATTTAATCTAAACTTTCAACAACTACTAAAAGTTCAAAATAGGTCATCATTAATTGATCACTAAACAAATGCCAGATATTGCACTGAATCAGATGCCTCACAATAGAAGTATGATATAGCATTTATAACCTGGCTAACTGTCAGTAATCGATCAGCTGTCACAATTGCACCCTTCAGAAGATTGACTGCTTGACCTGTGTCAAGAGCATGTGCCCTTGCCCATGTTGGAAATACCCATTCAACGGCTTCATACCACTCTGGAGGTAGTCCCAAATTCTTGTATGTTAAAGCTGGTTCCACTCCCTTGCATATGCAAGACATTAGCTTAATTGGTGTTGATTGTAAAAGAAATAGAGACATATATACAAGAAGTATACCATTTGTTATTAACAATGATTTTTAAGTAATGATTATTTATCAAAAAAATGATTTTTAAGTAATGATTGAGTTGCTTATCACCTCTTCAAGGTGCATGCATTTCATGTAGGCCTCAAAAAAGGAAACACTTCACGCATTAATATTTCTCTACGGGTTGTAAGGCAACAATCTTATGCCCTGTTACAATTTCTCTAATTAAAATGTAGGATCTTGAGGAGTCTCGTGGGTATTCCAGAATGCAGAAAAGCCCAATCTAACCTTTGAATGGTTCAATCCTTAAAAGAAAGTTTAACTTTAGAAGTTCATCTCTACCATGATATTAGTACCAGAGAATTTCTTAAAAAATATTACAGAGTGACCCATAAAATGTGCCCATTAATACTTTTCCTTTTATTTTCTCTTTTCTTCTGTCTGTTTTTTGGGTTGGGGGGGTTAAGAAATTGTGCTCATTACTGCAAAAAGTAACATACTTTGAAATCTATATGTATAAATATCAGAGAAACATTTTTCCTTCTCTGTTTTATTACTCTGGCATTTTCAGCCATTTTGCAACATCTACAACATATAAGACCTATCAGTCAACATTATCTAAGGAACTTACCAATTCTTTTTGGGAGTTGATGTCATGCAATGTAAAGTAAACAGGTGAGATCACAAGCCATTGCATGTGCTAATGCTTCTTTGGAAAAACAATAGAATCAATCAAGAAAAAAAGAATATACCTGATGTGAAAGGTTATGGATTACAAGGATACTTCTGGCATCTTTATAAACCCCATATGGACGATACTTGCCTGCCAAAAGCCTGCATCACAAGATTTCTAAAGATCAATCAGTCCCCTATCAGTCTTGTTAACTTTACTAAAGATGACTATGAAAATATATCAAAGTTCCTTTTTTTTTATAAGTATATATCAAAGTTCCTAAAATAGTATTACCACATCTGAATAAAACATAATCTTAAAATAGAAATGAAACAAGCAGCTACCAAATCATCAGCATATGGCAGGTGACCTTGAAATCTAATATGGTCCTAAGATGCCTCTGTCTGCAACAGAACCTCTTAAGTTTTGTCTTTCTCATTTCAAGTAAACACTACAGCAAGGAATATCCCATATAGATAATTACTTGTTGATCACCATCTACTCCCATATTAGCAAGTAAATGTGGTGTTCCTGCTTCTCAAAGGAGTCTGTAGCATTTTTCTTAAAAGGATCAAAATCTACAAGATTAACCTATAAAGCTAGAACTGAAAGAGTGGAGAAAAAGAAACAGTGAGATAAAAGAAAGCTGCTACTACATAAACAGCGGAATCTAAACCTTGGAGAACAATACAAAGTTATAGAAGGATAGGAAATAAGAAAATGGGGAAAAATAGAAGTATAGATAATGAACGAAGTAAACAATCCACCAAACATATGCAGCAATTAGCAAAGATCACTTACACTGGCACAAGGCTTGCATGCCAGTCATTGACAAGGAACAAACATTTCTCCCCATACGTGAACCCTCCCAATGGAAGTACTAATGGTGCTTCACATGCTGCATGGCCAAGTAAAGTGAACCTAAACTGTAAACCAAATAGGAAAAACTTGTCATTATTAACACAGCATTTAACTCTATCAATTTTTTATAACTATAATAAGGGTAAAATGCTCTAACACCTCCTGTGGTTTGATGGTGTCCAGTCAAGATCCCCTGAGATTTTAATTTTTCTAATAATACCCTTTTGTGGTTTTTTGTTTTTTTTTTTCTGGGCACACCCTTTGAGGTATTTGATTGTTCTATCAACTCCTTTCCTCATTCATGTGAATTATTTACTAAACATATCATGCCAAGTGGACAATAATTTGAAGCTTCTTTTGGATAATTTTATTATTACTAAAAAAAAGTTAAATAATATTCACAATATAAGGGGAAAAAAAATATATAGAATGCTCATAAATATTAGAGACCTTCTCTAGTACCTTCAACAACCAGTATAATGGCCAGAATTCATAATACAGCATGGCGTGTCTTCATTTATAATAAAATGGCCAAAATTCATAATACAGTACATGCTTTAATTTCTAATAAAAACGACCAGCCAAAAGTATCACAATCTCATGCCTTCCACCAAAACAACTAGTGGTCCCGGGCTGAGTCTTCCTCAACTGCTACAAGCAGTCCTACTCGGACTCCCTCCCCTTCAGTTTATCACCTCCTGCAGTTCTTCCCTTGCCCCGAGTCCCGCACTATGTCTCCCATTCTCCTCAGCTAACAACTCACCAATATAAGGCACAGACTCACCCACTCCACTAGCTCCACTTGGCATATGATATAATTGATCAATAAATCGCATGCATGAGGGAATGAGTTGATTAGAAAAATTAAGTACCACAAGCGGTGTAATTGGAATAAATTTAAAGCCCAAGGATCTCAATAGAACACCATCAAACCACATGGGGTGCATTTTATCATAATAAAAAGCGTACCTGATTATCACCAAAAGCACCATATTTATCCCCATATGGGTTTCCAGGTCTATGATATGATGGATGGTCAACAAATACCTAAAAAGAGAAAGCAAGAGCTCTTCATTATCATAAAGATACTCCTCCGACTATGGTGTTATACTGACAAACAAATAAAAGTTACTCTCTTACATAAATATTAAGTGAAGCGCTTTGGTTTCAATGTATACAAATGAGAAGCATACAGAATTTCTTACCCAATCAACGCCAGCTCTATACTCATGGTAGAAACCAACTTCTTGCACCCCTTCAAAGCAATATATTTTGATGCAGCAATCTAAATCAACAGCACTAGCAAAATTCTTATCTGCAGAAGTACCATTCAGATATCTAGGAGAGACAACCATAACACGGTGTCCACGAGCTGCTAATGCTATAGGCAAAGAACCACAAACATCTCCTAAGCCACCTGTCTTTGAATACGGTGCTGCTTCAGCAGTAACGAAAACAATATTGTGGGTTACCCTTGTCTGGGCTTTCTCTTCTCCTTCTATGTCCACAGCTTCTTCCACGCTATTAGTAGTTATGTCTTTGAAAGAGTCGTTGACTCCACTTACTCCAACTTCACCTGCAGTTCAAGAACATAAGATAATATTTGCAGTAGCTCTTAGACACCTTGTTAATCAGAATACATTTAAAGTTGATGAATGTACAATGTTGGAGTTATTTAGGAAAAAAACTCAGTAATGAATATCATTCTTTTAAGGCCAAGGAAATTTCAAATATATGCTCAAATTTCAGAACACAATAGCGAGAGAAGTCAAAATGAAATCTTATAGAGGAAGATGGCGAATTACTTTAATAAGAAAAAAATGAAAGAAACCTGTCAAAAAACAAGAAAATCAAGCCAAATTTTTAATTTGGGATTGATTAACTGGGATGCATCTTCCCAGTGAAGGAATTTTACAATTGCATTAATTAATTGAAAATTTTGGCATGATAACATGATGGCAAAAGGAGTAAAATATAGTTTTAGATAGATCTCTCCTCAAATATATTGAATCATATATTTGGCAAGTGATAGTCAACACAATAGTGCAGTGCAGCATATATTTTTGAACCAGATACGGAGCCAGATTTATTCATTCATGTCCCTAAGGTGAAGACCACATTGATTTGCAAGTACTTAAATCACAGGTCCACATAGGCATGGATTCAAAGGAAAAGCTATCCCCCAAGACCAATTGCAGTCAATGAAAAGCCTCAGCTTCAGATGACATATAGAAAACTGTCGAATCAAAAGCACATTATGTTCCTCGTATCTGAGCTTGAGTTGAAATTTTCGTCAAGATCCATGAATCAAATACCAATCTCTTGTAAACAATTCTAGATCTCAGAATTAGTTTAGTCTAGAATATCTGATTATCTGAAAATTTGACATTTTTTTTCCCAATTGGTCGGACACTCAATATCTCCTTCTCATATGGCTAGGATCATCTCGAAAGGCTAAACTTACTCATGCAACAGAATCTACGAGTCCAATTTGTTTATAATAAATTCCAATCCAGCGGAACAAAATGATCGCATCCCCCCAGGTTTCTCACATCATTGGATCACATTAAATTTTTGCTGGCAACTGTATTCAAGTCAGAGAGAGAGAGAGAGAGAGAGAGAGAGAGAGAGATGGTAAGCTCCTCCAACTTAATCGCTTCAACTAATAATAAGTGCCATGATTGAATTAGATACGCAGGTGTAAGCATTGTCAAATTGGTGAATCTGCCATAACATATATGATCTCTAATAAAACAATTAAGAAACGGAGAAGGAGGAGGATGAACGGTAATTTTTGGTCAAATGTTATACAATTAGAAATTATCATATAAGAAAACGCATCCTAATAAAAAATTATAAAGCGTTACTGTGTTAGAATAAAGTGTCAATAAATAATCATTAAACAATCGTTGGTACAGTTTTAAAAATACTAGAAGCAGAAAACTTATCAAAACGAAGCAAAATATAAATAAACTACTTCACAATAAAAAGATCCATACCAGATTGAGGAATCAGGTGAAACCCAATGACAGAGCCAGAGCCATCCCTCTCTGTACCCAAAATAAGACCCTTCTTCTCCTTATCATCCTCAACAGCAGAAGGCCCATCCTGTGAACCACCAATCGTATCACCTGAAACTGAGGCTCTAAGCCTCAAACACCCCCTTCCACTCCTTCTCCTCCACAAAGGAGCAAAACCCACTTGCCCAATCACTCTAAAATGATTGAATTTAGCTAGTACTGCACTTGATGATGATGATGATGATTTGCATGAAAGATATTTTGTGGTCATTGGTAGAGACTCCATGAGAGAGGGGGAGAGATATCCTATGTAGGACGCAACGAACCGTGAATTATTATAGTGGAAAAACAAAAAGCAGAGGAAAAAAGAAAGTGTTTGGGTTGTTTTAGTGTGTGAGACGCGAAACAAAAAAAAGAAACAAAAGGACGAAGTAAAGACACTCACACACATACACAACTGTTCGAGATTTGGAGAAAGAGATGGTGATAACTGACAAGTGTGTGTGTGGTGCGCGAAAATCAGATCCAGAGAAAGCGCGAAACCCGAAATTAGATCCTCGGTGAAGCTTCTCCGTTAAACGTGATCCATGAAGAACTCGCCGTGTCATCGTACTGGTCGTCGATGGTGCCGTATGACGTGGCAATATCTCGATGGACGATGGAGTGCTAAAACTGCGTACGCCGTAACGAGGTGAAAGGTGTGTTTTTTTTGTTTTTTTCTTTCCAATTTAGGTCTTCTTGTTGTTGACGCTTGGGATTAATAAGTAATTAAGCTCCGAGTTAGTCACGTGGCGCTTTCACAAGACGCCACGCTTAAAGAACAAACGAACAAAAATAAATGATGAATTATACAACAAAGTTAAGTTAACCCTTCACAAGGAGAATTCGGACTTCTCACATGAAACCATGAGTGTTTTTTTAAGAAAAAAAATATATATAAAAAGACATGTTTGTTCTAGATAGCTCAATCGGATTTAGAATCACGAAAGCAAAAGTCAATAGCTTAAATTCCTCCTCTCCATTTCTTTATGTGAAATTGTAAAAAAAAAAAAACCCACATGCTTTCAATATGTTAGGAAGAGAAAGAATCTCTTCTCATGCATAAGGTTTAGGCTTTATTTGATAACACTTATTTATTTATTTATTTATTTTTTAATAAAATCACTAACAGAGAGTCTGAAACACGAAATACTCTCAAAACATTTAGAACTACTTTCATCTTCATGTTACATCATAACTAAAAAAAAAAATACATATTATCACACGTCTTCAAGAAATATTGATTATGACATCAATCATATAAATAAGTAAAAAATTAATGAGAAGGTATTCACAAAACAAAGTTCTTATCCCCCAGATTATAGGTATTAAATATTCATCATAGTCAACCAAAATCATGTCTCCAGGGCCAGTCATCCACGCCATTGGAAGTAGGGCTATAGCCTGCGGACCGTCTAGCAAATGGGCGGGTCCCATTATTTTTAGGGCTTGGGCTCCTTGGGGCCTGATAGGTTATAGTTCCACCACCTGAGCTGGAAGTGTCAAAGCCTGATTCAGCAACTAAGCCTCTCCTTGTCGATGGGTTCCATTGAGGCATATATGGGCTGTGCTGTTTGACTGGGCCTTGACCCCGCAACTTGGCCTTTGCAGACTTTGTTGGGGCCATGTAACTAGGAACATTATTTAGGCCTGGTTGTCGCTGCTTTGTTGGGTATGGGCTTGAGTTGATTGAGTCCCGATTGAGCCCCGTGTGTGCCACCGTGTCCATTTCTACCGTTTTCTCCGACATTTCATCGGTGGTGGTGGTGGTGGTGGTGGTGGTAGGAAGTGTCATATACGAGGCTTCTTGGTGTCCCGTGTGACCGGCTTGATATGGTTGCGATGACATCCACCGCTCGAGCCAATTCCATCCCCACTGGGCCTTTTCGCGCTCGTTGGCATGTGACCCAAGATTGTTGTTGGCGAGATCCGATTGAAAGAGTTGTTGCTGCTGTTGCTGCTGTTACAATAAAAGAGTTAGGACAATCTAGCTGGGGCTTTAATTGGAACATGTTACCAAATCAAAAGCTATTCAACCTGGTAGGTAAAAGCATAAGCAAGAGCTCTCTCCCTTTTCATCACAGCGTCATGTTTCCTTGAAGAATTTTCTTTAATTTTCTGTGAACTTTGACGCCTATTATCCCAAGCTTCCATTTCATCATACCTTCCCATTGGGCTCTTGGAGGTTTGATCTTCTTCCTCTAGTCCTCTTAGCTCTTCTTCCTCCACTTTCTTCTGAAGCTTGTCATGGGCCAATTGGAGTCTGCGTGCTCGTACTCTTGCCTGTACACGTACTAGTGCCTGCATGCAACGCATTGTCATTTGTGCTTGCTTGCGTACGTTATGACCCCTCACCAGTGCCTGCAGCCTCACTAAGCCCTTCAAAGCTCGCAATGCCCGTCGAGCCTGCAAAATCAAACACACACGACTATAGTCTGTAGTGAAGAAATGGCTAAGTTTTGGCAGCTTTTCAAAATTAAATAACAATAAATTCCCATCCATTAGACTTGGTGCAAAGAGAGGCAATCCTTCCGTATTTACTGGGGAGTCTGGCAACTTTTCCCTGCCCTACTGGGAATGTGAGGGGCCGAGCAGAGACTTTTTATCCAGAGTAGGGAGCCCACTGCCCAGGCTAGCCTGGGGCTGGGGACTCTCTGTCTCCCACAAATCATTGCAATTTCCGCCTGCCCTCTGCACTAGGCAGGGGAAATTGCAAATGACTTTCAGGATGATGTGGAGAAATGGCAACATGAATAGGCCATGGGCCAGCAATGAATGAACAACACATGCGACAATTTATTCACACCCAATAAATATTGGCCATTGCTTTCTGCTTATCGGTCAAATCTGGACAACATTATAGACTTGGACTGCAAATACTTCAAATGGGTTTGCCTTATTGCCTTATAATCTTTATGCAGCTCCTATATGACTAGAAAAACCACATCAATTACGAGCCTAAATCTTGACACATAACTTGGTTGAAGTTCAAAACTGATATTTTAGTGTGCGAGAGAAATGGAAAGGATATTACTAGGTAGCCCCTGTAGTGTGATTGTATGAGGGTTGCAGCCCTTTCTTCCCTGGAGTGGCGTCCATAACCGGCCAATCGAACAACTTTGGCCGCTGCTTGTGCTGCTGCAACTGCAGCCTCGGCCGCTGCAGCAGTAGCCACAGCAACAGCAATGGCATGGCTTCTATCTTCGGTCACAGGAGTCGACCCAGTGCTCTCATCATTTGTGATGTCCACTGAGCTTTCAGTGGGGTACTTTTCAAATGACACCACCTCTGGAGCATCATGTTGCCATTTCTCCACATCATCCTGAAAATCACGGAATCGCCTATCATTAGCAACTTGGCAATTATATATACATAATTCATCCAAAAAAACAAAAAAGAAGAAGAAGAAGAAGAAAAAGAAAGGAACTTTAGAATTAGAAACTGTAGCAAATTGTTGAAGTCACTTCACGTGCCATGCCTTTTTCCCTTAGAATCCAGCTAAAGAAGACAAGAAAGTTTTTGGGATGATGGAGATCGCGCACTTAACAAGCACATGATGATCAATGGATGATGTGATGGCTTAGGTGGCATGATAATTATATGCCATGAACCTTGCTCTATGGTCATGTTGTTAGGGGACCATATGCATCTCTTTAACATTGCAATATTGTCACATAGTAAAAAGGGAAGATGATCTTTTAGGTATTTGTGGTTCCTCGACTCTACCACTTGTCACTCCCCCAGACAAAAGAATAGAACCACAATACTGATCACCATATGAATGGTCATGGTGATTTAACTTTGACAAATTTAAGCCAAAATTATATAATAGATGAACCAGATGAATGAGGATCTTCTGTTATTAGGCTAAGGAAAATCCCAACCCCATTAAGATAGCATGCATAAGAACTAGTTGTGATATTGATATACGTCTCCATTTATAAATCAGATCAAAACTTCAGAAAGAAGGATCTTTTGTCTTTATATATGTCGCTTTCTCATTAAAACTTCAATTTTTTTTTTTTTTTTTTTCCTGTTATAGTATAATCCTTTATTCATTCCATGTCAAATTTGAATAACATTAATACCCGTTATGGATTAATTCCCAATTATATAAAATTATTAATAATTTAAACTTTAAAGCATAGTTATTATCTGAATTCACAAAAAAAAAAAAAAAAAAACCCATTAATAGTTAGGTGTACCATAAAAATGAAACGTAACAAGAAAGAAGATTTATAAAGTAAAATTAAAAAGTAATATTTAATTTTATATGATTGGACCACTGAACACTCAAATGATCAACTCTTAAATTTGCAGATTATATGATTACCTTTTTCTCCGGCAGGTCCTTAGGAGATATTTTGAAAACTTTCTTCACGGACGAGATCCAGCTGCTACCTTTCTTTCCCATCTCCGGCCAATAGACTGGACTCTGATCGCCGGTATCATTTAACAAAACACCCATGTCAGAACTCGAAAATTATAGTTTCAGACATCCCAGACAGAAAACAAAAAAACAGAACAAAACATCATCAACACATCGTTAGCGTCAATCCCAGAATCAGAGCAAGTAAAATATAACCAAAACATATGAAAACATTGATGACCCATGTACAAAATCCTGGAGGCTGGAGATCTAAAACAAGGAAGAAAAAGAACATGCATTTAGCCATTAATCAAAACAATATGTCATCTTCAACCTCAACAACAGCAAGATAAGGCAGTGATCAGACAAATACACAGAGACGCACTCACGACAATGAAGAAGACTCTTGAAAATGGTAACAACAAAACCTGAGGTGAGTAGTATGGGATTTTGGATCACTTGTCTTGAGCTTTCACATCTTCTCCTTTTCATTTTACATGCACATCTCAGAGAAACTTTTGGTCACGAAAACTCTTAGCGAGAAAGTAAAGCTCATATAGAGAGAGAGAGAGAGAGAGAGAGAGAGGAGGGTGTGAGGCTCGTAACTACAAGCCCGCGCGATCGCCGTTGGTATTTATCATACTCACGGGGTGAGACCTCGTTATACTTTGATACGGTTGGAGCCGAGCCCAATCGGGTTATGACACGTCAGCCACCCCCTTGTTTTCTTTAAGAATAATTTCTGGAGAACGGTTTTTCTTACTTGAATTTAAAAGAAATTTCTTACTTTAACCTCTCTGAATAGTATCAATTAAGTGAAAACACTGAGGGTGAGAGGTGTTTTTATTTTTTTTATTTTTTTGGCATGTCCGCATAAGAGAGAGAAGGAAAATTTGAATTAGTGACTTCCGCTTTATTAGACGTGATCTTAGTCGATTAAGCTACCTCTTGGGACTGAGAGTGAGAGGTTTTATTTTCAAATAATGTTATATATTTTACTTTCACTTCACCCTATTTTACTGGGTTAATATTACAGTCACGTTAGTTTAGAGCTATTGCAAGAATCGGTAGACATCGTCATATCAACTCACTAATGATGATGAGGTACTATATTACATTTACATCAACTTTCATATTAATGGGTGTTGAGGTTATCTTATATCAGTTGTGAAAAGGGTTAGTGATCAGTTTATCAGTGTAAGAAAAAATTTCACATCTTAAGTTAGCTTTTGGAATTGAAAGATGCCTAAAACCACCCAACAATGAACTGATGTGACAGTTTCATCAATCTTGCAACACCATTTAAATAAAGTGATATCATATATACCAGTAGTTCTGTGAGATCTTGATTAATAAGTTGTACAGCATTAATCATCACAATTTAATTACTGATTGGATGCTTAGGAAAATAAATTTAAAATCTTAACAGTAATGATGTTGTATGATTTGA
The DNA here is from genome assembly GCA_006937295.1 of Carpinus fangiana. Lineage (NCBI taxonomy): Eukaryota > Viridiplantae > Streptophyta > Magnoliopsida > Fagales > Betulaceae > Carpinus > Carpinus fangiana. Next base: position 34,500,748 of record CM017326.1, on the reverse strand, counting down.
AAGTTAATTATATGTAATGAGAAGTGTAAGAGATTTAAAATTTAAAACGCCCATCTTTCCCTCCCCCTCTATTAGCAATGTAAATAAGAAAAATGAAATAGTTTTTTCACCAAAAAAACTTACCCAAAAGAGAAAAGGTATTTGTGATCAAAAGAACTGTAGCAGAAAGTAGATCACAAGCAGCTCATGCATGTTGATGGTCCCGGCCCCCAGTGTTTCAAAGACTTTTGGTCGTCGTGGTCACGTTCTTTTTATCAGTAATGGTTAAATTCGAACTTTCTAATTTTAAATTAAAAACAACAATTTTATTAATAATCACTTTTACTATTAAATATTAAAAAGAAAAAGTTTCTAAGAATTTTTTTTTTTTTAAAAAAAAAACATTATTCAAAATTAATGGATATTCACAAAATTGTGCATGCATGTCGGTCCACTTGCCTTTTTGTGTCTTCCACTGGTCCCACACTATCAGCAACCTCACCAATAGTGTAGTAATCACCATGGTGTTGCACCCATATCCATTAAAAGAAAATCATACTAGTGTCCAATAGAAAAAGTAAATAAATAATAATAATAATAATCATACTAATGCATGTCACCACCTACCCATTGGAGCAAAAACAATGCGTTGGCCCATAAAAAAAATTGATTAGAGTTTTGGAGCTTCAATTCTTTTGTTCATGGAGAAAGGCAATGGTGATAGCAAATTCCCATTAATTATCTTGTTCAAACATACTAGCACAAAATCAATGCAAATGATTATGTGATGGCATATCTTAAAATTGGTTAAAATGATTAGTCGTAAGGAAATGTTACTTTTCAATCCCATTTTACATCGGCTGGTGTGACGTATTTTAAGTTAACTTATGATCATGTTAATCACTTAAAATACGTCATGACAACAAGTATGAAATGAATGTAATAAATAGGCGTGAAAAGTAATACTATTCTTAATTAGTTGTATGAGTCTTAGAACTACTTGAATGCTATTGTGCGTGTTGGTCAACATAATCAGAGGATTGAAGGGTGAAGAACTCAATTGACACATGAAATGAAGCCATTTCTATCAATTTGGTAATATAATGAGAAATGGGTAGGAACTCATTGTAGAAGGAAGGGGGCTGCTCGTTATAAACTTAGCAAAGGGAAACAGTAAAACGAAAAAGGCAGCTCGTGAGAGCCTTTTCCATTCACATTTCTCCCTTTTTCTTTTTGGTGGTTGTGCTTTTTGTATGTTGAGGGTGAGGGATATGATATCAGTAAATGCAAATTGTATGTTGGGTGGGCAGTGCCCATAAAATATGGACAAACTGTGGTTTTGTTTTGTTTTTCCTTTTCTGGAGAAGGTGGGGAAGAAAAGTAGGGGAGCTAGTAAATGCAAGTTCAATTCATAGTTTTTTTTTTTTTTTTCCTTCTTCTTCTCTGATCAAACAAAGGGAAGGCAAAAGAGGATGGGAAAAAGGATATGGGAGTACAAGATTTTAAGGGATACAAATTGTTAAAGTATTGATTAATGATTAAATTGACTATTACCTATAAGCTTAAAGGTTTTAAGATTAAAGTCGATTTAACATTTTATCAGAGCCAAAAGTCCTAATTTTGAACCATGACTCCACAATTTAAATGACTCAAATTGAGGCCGATTTGGCCGGGTCCAGGCACAAAAATACGTTCCATGCTTGATGAGTTGTGTAGCAATTCATCATGTCACCCACATTTAGCATACCCATTTAAGCTCTACAAACAGATGGAACTTAAAAAATGAAAATAAAAGAGTTTGACCAAGGTAGATGACATATTGCTTGCATTTAAAGGCAACCTAAAGCAAGATAAAGGGAAGCATTAGGAAGGAGAAGGGTCTTAGTTGTGTGCCCTTCTTTTGATGGGAGTAATTTAGTTTGGTGAAGAGCCCCTTTCAGTGTATTTATGTTTTCTGTTCACCGCTTTATTGTGAGGTCTAGCTTTGCACATATGAAAATGGTAATTGGGACCATTGCTCTGTTTTTTCATAACAAGAATCCATACACAAAATGCTCAAGAGTAATTTTTGGGTCATGGTTTCCAATTGATTTATCAGATTAAAAATAAAAAAAAAAATTCCTAAACTTTTCCTCAAAACTTCATATACATATTAATTTAATAGACTAAAATTTTAAAAATTTATTCAATTCACTTCGAAGGACAATAAAACTTTCTCCTTGACACATACCACTTTGAAATTTGTGCTTGTGCACGATCTTTTTTGAACCGCATATATCCAGGGGCGGAACTACATGGGGCTAAGCCCCCATGTTTCCCCAAAATTTTTTTAAAAATGCCCTTATAATTTTTTTAAAATTAGCATATGTTCCACCTAAATATTTTTATTTTTTACTTCTGCCCTCCCCCAAACTATAAATGCTAGTTTTGCCCCTGCATGTATCATTGTGGTAAAGATTATGATGATATATGTAATATTGACTATTTTTTTTTTTTGGGAGGGGGAAAACAACTAGAGACGGGGGAAGAGGGGGTTAAGGCGGGTCTTTCCTACTTTTGATTCTGATATGTAATATGAATGTTGTTGTGATTATGATAGTTCTATTGTTTACCCAGTGAGAAAAAATGAGCATTTTGGTAATGTGTGGATAGAAGAACCATAACATCTGAAATTTGACAAAATGTTGAAAATGACTTGCCACTTTAACCCAAGGTATATGAAGATATGTTGAGAAATGTGGAGAATAAGCAACGCATGTATCGATCATCTAACCTCCAATAGCAAATAGGAAATGGCATCATGCATTGTGGTCAGCTACCTAAAACGAGATATCTCAACTACTCATCTTAATCATGAAACGTTTTAACATTCCTTTACATTTTATTAAGGTTTGGTGCAACCAATCTAATATGATAGTGTTTTAATAACATTTTTGTTTATGAGACCACTATTCTTGTTGTGTAAACTTCGAATACACGATTTCACTCGCAAAAACCGTGTCTCAGTTGAATGAGGACTTGAGTGGCCGATCTAGTGGTATTAACTTAAGGAGTCGACTATTTTAAAGATAATAAATATTACTAAAAATCTAGTTAAGGTTGTGCATAGGACAAAGTTTTTTTTCTCTAAATTGGATTGGAGAAAAAAAAAATTACATTATGTTTTTAAAAGCATGTAATTATCAAGTGCAATTTTAAAAAATATATGCGAGAATCACATATTTTCTATTTTGATTTAAGGACCGATGTCAGTTTAATAAGTTAAATTAAAAATTAAAAATAAAAAATCTCCAACCCAATTTAGAATAAAAATGTGTTCTTGTGGAGATGCCATGGAAGCTATACTACTCAAAGATTTAATCTAACCTTGATTTTTATTTTATTTTTTATTATTATTTTGAAGTAAAAACTTCACTTTAAACCCCTGAACTACTACGCGTTTTGAGAAGACCCCAAAATCTTAAAAACTCTCGATTTAACCATTTGAACTTTCAATTTGATTCAATCGACTATCCCCATCAGATTTAGCTGTTTACCCTAACAGAAATGACTACAAATATTAAATTACCCTCTTATTTTTTTTTTAATTTGGAATTAAAAATAAATTTAGAAATTTATAAAAAAATGCATAGGTATAAAAGTTATTTTATCACTTTTAACATTTTAAATGTGACGAATGAGAGTATATTGCATCAAATTGAAAATTCAGGAGGTGAAATTGATAATTTTTAAAATTTGGAGGATCTTCTCAAAATATATGGTAGTTCAAGAGTCTTAAATAAAATTTCTCCTTATTTTAAGTATGACCCGGTAACTATTATCCAAGTCCGAATCCTAAGAAATCAACCGGGCCTGGCTAACTGAACACTGTGGCAAAATATAGTGGGACAAGCCCAAATCAAAACTTTCCTAGCTACTAATTTTCCAATTTCAAAATTGTAAACCTATCAAACACCCCTTCTTTGCAAGTGATTCACGTGAAAGCCCCAACATCATTACACTCTTCAAAAACAATTAGGATGTCACCTCGAAAAGTCAAAATTTGTTTATGACATTTAAAATTATATTCCGTAAAATATGTTTAAAGAGTCTGCTCTAAGAATTAGAATTATTTTTCGTTCATTTAAACCGAATAATATATAATTAGTTATAATATAAAAATATTTTTACTCCTTAAAAAATAAAAAGAAAAAAAATAATATTTTACTATAACTAATATTTAAATGAACTCAAAACGATCATATTTTCGCTACATAGGTGTAGTAAAAAAAATTTATAAACATTTTCTTACAAGTGTTTTAATGGTTTATAAAATAAAAAATTAAAAAAGTGAAATTAAATGTGCAATTTCGAAATTTTAAACCTATCAAACATCAGTTTCACAGTTAAGGAAAGCCTTGCCTGGCACGCTAAGTCACTCTGCAGTCCGCACCTCCGTTTTTGCAAGCGATCACGTGAAGCCCAACAGCTCTCTCGAATGCTAACAGACGCCTGGTGCCCAATGCGCATGACACTACCCTGGACTATACGTCTCCCCACCCCGGGATCCACAGACAGATTTGTTTTCCACGCGGCGTTCAACCAGAAGCCACGCGCATAACCCCGTCTGCGCATTTTAAAACTTAACCCTGTAAGGTAACTAACGTAAACCATACCCATGATACGCACCCCAAATCTGTGGGTGTGGGCCCCCTTCGGTGCATTCTTTTCGCCTACTTGTCAGAAACCAAGAGTCTCTGCGCACACAACGCATACAGTGCAGGTTACCCAATAAGTCTGTTTACGTGCCCTGTTTTATTCCTCTGTGGGCAGCCATTCTCATTTCTTTTACGCACCCCCTCTCGCTTTCTCTACCATTTCTCTCATTTTCTTGTTGTTTCTACAAACCCTAAACCACTTCAGTTCATCTCTACAAAAAAAGTATGAACTGTGAGCTCTTTTTATCAGTCTCTTTCTCTACGAACTCTTTTTTTATTTTTTTGTTCTTTTTGTTTGTAAAGGTCGTTTGGTTATTCTATGTATGTGTAAATCTATACGAGTGTATTGGAATGTGATTGCGTGATGAAACTTTCTTATGGAGAAAGAAATGTGTTTAGGTGTGTTTGTGTGCGTCTTTACGTATAACTGTGTAAATACGTGTATATACAGCTGGATGTACATGTACGTGTGTGTATGAGCAGGTTTTGTAAAGTTTGTGAGCTTGTGGTTCTGGAATACGTGCTAGGTTTATTCTTTGAACTTTAAATTTGCATTGAAGCAATAGGAGTGTATATGGATTAAGGGGCAAATAGAATATTGTGATGTACATATTGAGATTTTATTGGCTTCAAAGTTCAAAATGCTTTGAAATATCTTCATTGGAGTTTCTCTGTTGACCCTTTTACAGCTATGGAGCCAAATATGGGGCGCCAGAAAGCCAAGGCAATGAAAAGGCGACTCGTGGAACTATATGACGACGACAATGAAATCGACCGGGTGTATAGGTTCAAAGTCCTATTACCAAATGGGACAAGTATAGGACTAACAGTAACGGACCCCGGCCGTGAAATGCCCTTCAGGAACTTCATTGGTTTGGTGAAAGATGAATACTATCGAGCTAGGAAGCAATATGAACCAATAAAGCAGAAAAAGCATATAGATTGGAACAGTGATCGCATTTATCTTGAGGATGGGAACAGGCGGGAGATGAGAAGCATGATTAAATTCGATAATTTCAATCCCCATAAGTGTCACATTTTACAGCTTCATGTGAGTATATGAGTTGCATTAGTATTCATCCTCTGTTCTGTTACCTTAGAATTAAGGGAATGGAAAGGAAATGGAAGTGCTAGGCTCTTTGGTGAACTGAGAAAATTGAGATTAACACTAACTTGAGCCAAATACAGCTATATAGCTTCATTTGAGCCTTTTGAATTTTGAATACAGCTATATGGTTATTTTTTAAGATTGTAAAATTCGTTTTAAGAAAAAATTTGTAGACTGAAGTACACTCCTTTTCCTACAACCAGATGGAGGGTTAGTGTAATGGTTGTTTTGGTAATATGGTTTTTCTGACTTGGTGATGCTTTTATTCAATTTTGTCTCTGGATTAGGATGGCTCTGGTGAGATTGCTGATACTTTCAAGGTTAGTAGTCTGTTTTGCATTTTTATTCATGTATCATTGCCTTATTTTTTAAATAATATGTTGCGGAATTGTTTTGCGCCTTTGGACAATATGGATGTGCTTGAACAAGGGTTGCCATTAGTTTTGTGATGAACTTTTCTGGTTTACAGAATATGTGGGACCTGACACCAGACACTGATTTGTTAAAGGAGCTACCAGAGGAATACACTTTTGAAACTGCACTTGCAGATTTGATTGTAAGTTGCCTAATTCAGTTGGCAAATTGATCTGGCTGTGTGCTTGATCTTTTTCGCTTATTGGGAGCTTACCCTCTGCTGCTTATTTACCAGGATAATTCCTTGCAAGCTGTATGGTCTAACAGCAAAAATAATAGAAGACTGATTAGGTATGGCATTGCCTTGATAATCATACAGTTAGCTCAGGCTGCTTGTTTACAACTTGAGTTCTATCAATTGCTTGATTTGTATGTTCAATACGTAGAAAGTGCATGCAGGACTTTGAATGACCCAATTATTAACTGTGCTACTTCAGCCTGCAAATTAGACATTGCTTATGCCGTATGATTTATGATTATTGTTTTCAGGATGTGTTAATTTCTGTTCCGAAAGTACTTTGAATTGAGCCTCAGTTTCTTGGCATTAATGGGAACATTTTTCATTATGGCTCCTAGTTAATTTCTTTGAACCCCTTCCATTGTGACATTTAATAGTCATTTAAAGGATTAGACTCATTCCTCCTTGATAATTGGAAATGCAAGATAAATCTTTGTTTGGACCCAATACCTTACCAAGAGAATTGGCAATGTATTTTGGATAAAAGCTTTGTTGAGTTAGGTTATAAATTAGAGGTTCTTTCAGCACCTCTTTTTTGCTCATAATAAAATTATTTATATCATCTGTCAGTTGATTGGTTATTTCATTTGATTTACTCGATCCTTGGATTGTGCTTAAGCTGCTATTGCTGTACTTGAACATCTTCTTACTTTTGAATAATCACTTTACTATTTTTTCTTTTTATGTTTACAGTGTGAATATTGTTGAGGATAGAATTTCTATTTTTGACACCGGTCCTGGAATGGATGGCAGTGATGAAAACTCTATAGCAAAGTGGTATGTGATAGCAGTCTTTCTTTACTAAAATTCTGAAAGTTTTGGGTTACATAGCAAATGATGTTCCTCTCTTGGTGGCTAAAATAGAAAGTTGTGTATTGGAAGGATGGATGACTTTTTAACACAAGGGTTTATATATCACTTATAAAGCCTACAAAGATTCAATTTTCGCTAAAAGAGTCTTCTAGTGGTACACTAGTGAAATTTGCAAAGCGTCTCCCCCCCTCTCAAAACACACAAACAACCATGCACATATATTCTGATTTGTTAGTGTTATATCATTTTTTATTATTTCTGTTTTAGCTATGGTTAATATATCCTTTAATCCTATTTAGGGGAAAGATGGGCGCCTCGCTTCACAGATCATCTAAAGGACAGGCAATAGGGGGAAAACCTCCATACTTGAGGGTAAAATCAATTTATAAAATCTTCTGATATGCATCTTATATGTAGATGCATATCATTTATAGATTTATGTATATGCATACGCATTTTCAAGCGCACAACTCACAATTCTTACTCAAAACCAAGGAAATTCAAAGCTTTGCAGAAAAACAGAAGAAAATTGACCTTTATGGAGTTTTATGTTGAAAAATTGAGAAGAAGAACATAAACTGGCTGTCAAGCATTCCGTACTAGGCTTGAATAGAAATAGGGTTGCAACCTTGAAAGAAAACAAATTAAAAAATTAACGTTCGGCCGAGATTGGACATTGCACGATAAAAACCCTTTTGGAACAACCTCAGTCAATCGAACTTTGTCCAAGACATCAACCGGAGCTCTTAGGAATTAGTACTAAGGGAAATGATCTTTGTCAGTTGATCGAGATTTCACCGAGGCTCTTGGGAATTCACACTGATGCTCATCCTGCAGTCTTGGTCGAACGAGTCTTCCAATTTGAGAGGACAAAACTTTCTTCTCCAATTTTCTTTGTGAAATTGTTGGCCACTTGGTTTACATCACAAATGCAACACATACACATATATATTTGGTGATTTATTGATTATGATAGCCTTATAACGTGGTAGGAAAAAAGATTTTTCATTTAGACCTGGATATTGGCTTTAAAAAGTTGGTTAAACTACTCAATAAGAAACTTTTCAAGACATGATATTTTTTATTATGACTTCAAGAGCTGTTGTTATTCATACTATCAGAATCCTAACTAACACCCCCCCACCCCCCCCCCCCCATTTGTAGTGGCAAATACCCCCCTCTTGGTGCTTTGGCCATCATTGGTCTGTAATATGTTTGCACACTGTTTGTTCCTTTGTTTCTTAATGCAATGCTCTTACAAAAAAAAAAAAAAAAATCCTAACTAAAAGAAAGTAGAAACTCCAGCTATAAATAAATCATATCTTTTTGTAATAACTAAAGTTTACCCTAATTGTACTCGAAGTAAACTCCAAAAAATACCAAACAAGAAGAATACAAATAATTTTCACGAGCAAACACCATTTGCTCTGTTACGAAACAAGAAGAATAAAAATAATTTCCATCACAATAAGCTTATAAATATTTACTTTCTGAATCTGTGAGAGCTGATAATCAGACTAATTGAGCTGGCCCCGCATAAGTGGGATGGCCTACCATGTGGACCCTAATTTTGGGCATAATGGGTAAATTTTAGGGCCTTCCCGAAACATTTTACCATATTGTCATTTTCCTGTTGTTCTCAATCCATTATTTGTACTTAACTACAACTTGATGATGATAAAGAAATCTGCAAGATGCATACATATGCTTGTGTGTAATATTTTCTGTCATTGATACAATATCTTATGTTGATATAAAGCCATCGGTAATATTAATCTATACTAGCATTATGAGTTATGCAAATTTGATCTTAGAGAACCTGCATAACCTGAACCTTCTGATGCTAGTTTAGTTCATTATGAGCTTTTTTCTGCAACTATGCAGCCTTTCTTTGGCATGTTTGGATATGGAGGACCCATTGCATCTATGCATTTAGGGAGGTATGACCTCATGATTTTTCCTCCTCAATGTAATTTCAAGTCTAGCGAAGTAATGCCTGCAGTTAATGTTTTCATGCACTATATAGGCGTGCTTTAGTATCTTCCAAGACTATAAGTTCCAGGAAAGTCTATACATTACATCTTGAAAGAGAGGCTTTACTCAGCAGTTCTTGTTCTGAACTTTCCTGGAAGGTAAGCAAGTTCACCAAGCAGATTTTTGTCCTTTTATTAGGTATTTGTTTCTCATGGTTTCTTTAGATTTTTGTTTTTTTCAAATATAACTAGATGATGGCATGTTAACCTTTACTGGAACTTCCATTTAGACTGATGGTGGCATGAGGGATCCCTTGGAAGATGAAGTTGAGAAATCACCTCATGGGAGCTTTACTAAGGTAGACTCTATGGTGTTTGTGTTCTTCCTTATTATCACTAATAAAATGCATTTTGGGATTGAACTTTCATCAAGTTAATACCTTAATGCCTAAGGTCAATAGGCATAAGTTGTGTAACTTAAGACTCATTTAATATTAGGGGTGAGGACCTCATAGCACATGCATAGTTCTTTTGATGAGTGCAGAGAGTAAAAGTTGAACTGGAGACTGGGACTGTGAAATATAGTGGGAAATAGAAAGTGGAAAGTGATTAAGGAGCATCTAAGGGAGCATAGAAATGTGCCACATTTGTTTGATGGAAGGGTTTGTGAAAGAATTCCATGGGGCATACAGACCACTTACAACCAGCTCAGTGGTTCCACTTGGCAGTTTTTTTCTTTTTTTTTTCTTTCACGTTTGAGGATTTTATCTATTGCTCTTGAGTTTAATGGGTTTCATGTACGTCTTTATTTTATTTCAAATCTAGGATGCTGATGACAGGCATGTCTTAGTGTCAGATTCCTTAAGTCATGAGTCACAAAGATTTAGCTGAATTTATGGTTGTGAAGTCTCTCTCTCTGTGCATGTGTAAAATCTGTTGAGACTGTAGTTATCTGATGTTAATCTGATCTACTCTTTGAAAACTGTTGCTTATCTGACTATCCGTTAAGTCTTCCGGAAGAGAACATGTAGCCTTTGTGTTACATTCTACAATATTTAGATGAGGTGTTTGTCTGTCTGTTCTTATTAATCACATTACACGAGTTTGTAATTGTGTAATTTTTCTTGACAGGTTGAGATTTTTAAGCCAAAAATAAATAGCTTGGACATACTTCAACTACAATGCAGGCTGAAAGACATCTATTTTCCATACATTCAGGTTTGTTTGCTCCAGATAAAAAAACTTCATATTTAAGGTTAACTTTTAGTTTCATAGGTGAACACAAGTAGATATGTTTTACAATTTGCAACACAAAATCTTATAACTACCCATACTCTTGAGGCGATCACATGGTCCAAAAATCTTGATTTTGTGATGTTTCATCCATCAGCAATCTGATTTGTTTTAGTGACAAGACAACTTTTTGAGACCATACCAATGACTATGAGCTCTAGCTCAAACAGGACCTCCTTCCCATATAAGAATAGGGTGGAAGGTGAGATGGTGGCTTCAAAACCCATTTGATGTGTGTGGTAGTTAGCAATCAGTAAATGGCTTTCAAGACCCATATATAGACCCATATGTAGGCCACGGAGTATAAGAGATTGGCACTTACTTAGTTACTTCCTTTAGCTGGTTTTTGGAGTTACTGAGAAGGAAAATATTTAATTAGCTGGATTTCAGAGTTTCCCATAGTGGTGTACCAGTCCAAGTACTTGGCACATGCCCACAAATGCAGATGCTTTAGTATATCATATATGCAGGCCATTATATAACCGATCTGATTCTCGGAACAATCGGAATTTCGTACTTCTATTGGATCCTCCCCCTATGTCTTGATTGAGCTTGTGTAGATAGATGTTGCCTGGTAGGGTCGATAGTGGAACATGTGTGGGACGAAGTCCCTTGTTTCTTGAATAAACCTTTCCATGTCAGTCATTGTGGTGATACTGCTGCAATTTTGTGTTGTAATCAGGATCCGGATCTGGTTCTGGTTCTGGAGCCGGATATCGGTGCTGTTCTGGTCTCAACCCCGAGTATCGTGACTGCGGACCCTGGTAAAGAAAATTTCTCCGGCGGGTCCTGCGGTGGTTTCTGGGCTGTCTTTGGGGGTCTGCTACTCTGACGCCATTGCTATGGATATTGGTCTGACCAAAGCCCAGAAGTGACTGATTGAGTGGTTGAGGGAAGGTGCTAAGTACAATGAGAAACATATGGCGTTTTTGAAGGACATGGAAGAGAATACTTGTCGGGCAAATAAGATTGCACGCCCCCCGGATTGCGATGAGGAGTTGGCGTTTATGCAGAAGGTGTTACCGGATTTAAAGGTTGGGCAGCCTAGGACTAAGGGCAAGAGAGAGCTCTTAAATTTAGAAAGTTCCAGCAACTGTGGTATAACTAACGGGCCTTCTTGGGGAAGGAAGGGCAAGCCTGTGTAAGAGCGCTCCGGGAATTGTTTGCTCTTCTATTGTGGTGTAAAATTTATATGGGGAAGTAAAAAATAGTTTGGATCCTTAAACTTGAGGAAAATGGTTAGAAAGTTGATGCTAGTGCTCTAATGAGTTTGCTCCTGTTTCTTTGGGGGTCCTTTTGTGGGAGCTCCCGTGAGCATAGAGTTTTATTTTGGGTCTTATTGTGGGTTTTCCACAGGTTACCCCGTGTATAGGCGCTTTGCGTTTTGTTTGTTATATACAACATTAATTATAAAAAAAAAAGTATATTTTTCTCAGTGTTAGAAATGTATTTTCTTGTATGCTTTAGCATCTTTAGTGGCAAACAGCTCTTCTTTTTATTTTTATTTTTTATTTTTTTTTTCTTTAGCAGGACCTGAATTTGATATTCTTGTGTTATGTCATTGATGTGCAGTGTGATGAAGTGTCCAACTCGGTGAAGACTATTACACCAATAGAGTTTCAGGTTTAAGTCTGCACTATTATGTTTGTCCAATATTTCATTAATTTGTAGAATTCCTTGACAAATGTATGCCTTGCTGGTCCTTTTCATTTGGGCAGTTCAAATGGGTCAATATCCTTTAACATTGAAACTTAACTTTTAAATATGGTTACTTATATTAAATTATGACTACAATTCCACGTTCTAGAATTGGCAATGTGCAGCTAACGTCTAGCTTGCCTATTCTAATAACCTAATAAAAGATTAATACATAGTTATATAAATATACTAATTTGAAATTGAATTCTATGTATTCTGTTAGAATTTTTTTTAGTATTTTTAGGATAATCTTATCTAACTGATTTCTAGTTCTCACCAAGGTTTATGTTTCTACCATTATTTTTCTTTTTATGAGTGGTTTAATTGCCATACCTTAATATGCCACATAATATCTGCAGTAAAATTTTGGTAGTCTTGAGAAGTAATTTTGTGTCTTTTCAGGTTAATGGTGTTGATTTAGCTGAAATTGAAGGTGGTGAGGTTGCAATAACGAACTTGCATTCTTGCAATGGTCCTGAGTTTGTTTTTCAGCTTCGTTTTTTTTTAAAGCAAGCCAGTACTTCAACCCAAAGTCCAGGTAAGTGATCCATTATCTATTCCTTGGTATATTGTCTAGCTCTTATTATTGAAAAAATGTTCTAATGTTCTGCAATTGTTTTTCCAGTATTTTATTTTTGATGAGTTTCAGCCGTCAATAGAATTCCAGCTTAAATTGCCATTTTTTTTCTAAGACTTAAAGTATATCAGGTTCAAGAGCATGTCAAGAGGCTAATGCACGCCTGAAGTGCATCTATCTTCCAGTCGTTAAGGTATAAGAACAGCATGCATAACCTTTCTTTTTTAACAATTTTTCATTGGGAAAATTTTAAAATTGTGTATTCTACAGGGCAAAGAGAGTATTGAGATGATTTTGGAGAAACTAAAAGCTGAAGGATGCAGCATCGTAGAAAGCTATGAATCCTTTAGTCGTGTCTCCATTCGACGGCTTGGTCGTCTACTTCCAGATGCTCGCTGGGTAGGTTGTCAATCTTGCGATATTATCTGATGAATGTCGAGTAATCCCTAATAATTTGCATCTACTTACCTCAGGAACCAACATCTTTTCACTTTTACAATATATAAATTCTAGTGTCTGGAAGTTGTATGACATGCAAAATTTCATAAGTAGTATTAGTATATTAAGTCTATGATTGACAAATTGAATTGTTTGTTTTTGTTTTTGTTTTTGTCTTTGTTTTTAATGAATAACAAATTGAATAGTTTTCATCATCACATGTTCTAAACCACACTAATTTGGTGTGTTTCTTTTCTTCTAAACCAGAAATAGGTATATGTGATTACAGATACGTTGGTTAATTCTATTCTATACAGTGTTGAACTCTTGCTCTTGACTCATAATTTCATCAGATTAAAAATTTAAACATTGGAGTTTGGGATATTTGTCATTCTTTCTATAACCTATGCTGGCAGACCGTCTTTCTTACTTGTGTCTCCTTTTTAAGGAATTCTTAGTTTAAGTACCATAAAGCTTTATTTTGAGGTTGTAAACTATGTTGGCATAGTTCAGCTTGAAGGTCATCAAAATCTCAACCCCTAGCGAGTGCAGGTTCTCATACCGCAGTATTTCATCTCAACAACTGAGAAGGTTGGCTTCAGGCTGCCAAAACGTAAGATTATTGTACGATTGAATGACTAGCCTTAGTGGCTCCCTTCTTTGTTGTTACATTGTAACTTCTAGGAGTTAATTTGGTACACTTGCGATGTACTTGAGTGTAATTTTTTCTTAATAAAATTTGTTACTTGTACAAAGAAGAAACCAAAGATGGAAGAAGAAAAAAGAGTTAGCTTATGAGGATGTAGTATGTTTCTGATGTAAGATTGACAAAAAAGTAAAGAGAGTAAAATAAGCACGGATGTCCGGATCAACATTTGCTCTTCTCTGTTATCAAAGAAAGGTGCAATCAAATGCTCGGGGAAGGTCTTGATTGACGTGATAAAGAGATTTCCAGATCACATTGTTGATTTCCTAGAAGATACCCACACTTTGACTTCCTTATCTCATAACAAAGAGCTCAACCCTGTTACCCATCCCTACTTGCATGCCTTGAGAAACGATCCTGGATTGCGGCTTACTTTCCCTAAGAATGCCATCTATGAGAAAGAACTTTTACTCTCTAAAGAAAACGCATAAAAATTGAATCTGAAGTAAGCATTAGGAAGAAAAAAAATGCACTCTTGGCTACCTGGAAAGTCATGACCACATCTCTCTGTTCTCTATTTCTTTCTTCTGCTGGAGCACTTTTTCTTAAATTACCACGTGATAACTCTTAGACATGCAGTACTATAACATTTTATGTTTTTAACTTCTTCTCGCCATTTTTTTATATATGCCTTTGTCTTTACCCTAAGTGTTATTTGATGGGTGAGTCTCATATATCTAACACCATTGCTACACCACAGGCATGGCTTCCTTTTATGGAATCTACCCAAAAAAAGCGAGATAGGGCACACTTACTGAAAAGATGTTGCTTGAGGGTTAAATGCTTTATTGGTAGGGTGGTTGCATTTTTTGTCAGTCACCTCATATCTGTTTTTCAAGTTACTTGCAACAAATTGGGAGTTATACGCTTCTGCAATTGTTTTTGGTTGCAGAAACTGATGCCGGTTTCAATCCAACACCCTCTAAGGTAAGGAATGCTCTTCCATGTACATGCAAGAGTGTAGCAACTATGTTCATTTCCATATCTTGGTTCACTCCAGGTGTCTTAGAAATATTTTGGATTGTGATTTGCTGAATGCATCTCAATCTTATCATAGTTGTCTTTCCTTTTTTTTTTTATATGAAAAAACTCAAGGATGATGCTTCCATTCCATGTACATGCAAGAGTGTAGCAACTATGTTCATTTCCATATCTTGGTTCACTCCAGGTGTCTTAGAAATATTTTGGTGTGTGATTTGCTGAATGCATCTCAATCTTATCATAATTGTCTTTTTTTTTTTTTTCTTTATATGAAAAAACTCGAGGATGATGCTCTCTCTCTCTCTCAGAGATGTATTCTGTGAAATTACATTGATGCTTTGTTGATCACTCACTTCTGGCTCTATCTTCAGATCAATGAAGGAAAATTTCCAAATGTAGCTAGATTGATTACATAAAACTTACACCTCAGACACCAATTAAAAAGCACAATAATATGATGAGCTAAAAATCATTACTATCATCTTTATAATCTTTTTACCAGCCATTGTGGTGTTCAACCGCTTGGCTTGCACACACACAACACATAAATGGGTGCTTTCGTTAGTATGCAGAATACAGATTTTTGTAGGCTCATGCAAGAGTAATTAAGTATAGATTGCAAATAGTGGAAGTAAGCAAGGGTGATGCTAACTTTTTATGATGTCAGTTGATTTATCTACTTTCTTTTCTCTATTTGTTTTTACATATATTTTAAGGATGTTTAGTAATTGTGTTTTATCCAGACTGATCTAGCTCACCATAATCCTTTTACCACTGCTCTAAAGAACTTTGGGAATAAGCGACTTGAAAAAGAAAAGGGTAATCTTTCTGGCTATCACAATAAAAACTCTTTGTCATATAAGTTTACTGCTAAATGTTATTCTCAATTCGATGTTTTGAACTTGTAGATGTCAACGTCGAAATATATAAAGACCAAAAACTGTTGACTCCTTTGCAACTGGAGAGAGAGTATCAAGAATGGATTCTTCATATGCATGATCAATATGATGAAGAAACTGAATGTGGCGAAGATCAACCTGTTCTTATTGTCAACCCTGCAAACAAAAAGGCACTTGGCATTTCATCTGATGGTAGGCATATAAGGGATAAACAGCTTGATTTCCTAAATTAGTATGATATTGAATTGCAATCCATATTCAGTTACACATGTTTTCTAGGTCAGAGTTAGTATTTGTGAGCTTGTTATACATTAACAATCCACTTCTTGACAGCTTAAGCTTTTGGTTTGGATGCTTTAACATAGTATCAGAATGTTGGTTTGACTATTTGGCCTTGTTTTTAAATCTTGGGAACCCTGATTTGTTTCAGTTTTAGTTCTCAATATTTGTTTTAGTTTCAGTTCTAAACATGCAAGACATGCATTTGGTTCAGGGTGGGCCTGCCAGCATGGGTGGGTGTTAGAATTAGTGTTGTTGCACCACTTCTTGCCAGGTTAACCTTTAGGGTTGGACACTCAGTGTAGAAGTTAGAAGAAGTTGTATTGACTTTGTTGTTGCTTCTGTTCCTTAATTTCTCACTTTACATTCTAATTTTGTGTGACGCTATTTAATTACAGTTGCTTCTCTTTCAACTTGTAGTCATAAGATTGCATCGAGTATTGAAGAGGAAGGGAGAATTGTGGAAATCTGGTCAGAAAATAAAAATTCTCAAGGGAGCATGTGCTGGATGCCATAAGAACAATATCTATGCAGCACTGGAATACTTCCTGCTTGAAGGATTTCAAGGGGATGCTGGTGGTAAGAATTTCTTTGAAAACATATAAAGCCGTTGAATTTGACAATTCCTTTATGTTTCAGTAGTTCTAGTTTAAACTGAACATGCATGTAGCTGACAGGCTTATGCCCTCAATAAAAATATCATGTCATGTTTCTTAAGGATATCTAGAGTTTGATTGGAATTTTAGTAGAATTTTTTTAATAAGGTCAATTTCATGAACTTGACCATTCTTCTCTATTCCTTTTCAATAGGTGAAGCTCGAATCATATGCAGGTATGTGTTCTTGTGCATCTGCTGCAAATCATTATTATTATTTTTTTTCTGGAAAAGTACACATACATACCCTCCCCAAATTATTACCCCATTGTCAATGACCCCCTCAAACTATTAATTTAGTCAATGTCCTTCCTAAACTACCAAATTTGTCAATATCCCCTCAAAATTGAGGGGTGGCCGAACTACCCCCAGATATGGCCGAAGGGGGCCGCGAACCAACCCCAAATGGTCTGAAAGATATGCTTTTTTTTTTTCTTTTTTTTCTTTTGTTTTTTCCTTTTCAATTTTATATGGGTATTTTTGTCTTATTAACAAAAATTAAGGTCATTTAAGTCTTTTAGCTGGCCTTGGGGGACATTGATAAATTTTTGTAGTTTGGGGGGATATTAACTCAATCAATAGTTTGAGGGATATTGACAATGAGGTGGCAGTTTAAGGAGGGTATGCGTATTTTTTTCATTTTTTTAGTATCTGTACATCTGTGATTCCTCAAATTATTTTCTCATTGATAAATGTCTCCTGTTACTTTTGGTTTGAAAGGCCACTAGACGTCCCACATGACCATGGCTGCGCCCTTGTAGAGAATGATGGGGATCCCAATTTTGATATTCGCAGCTCTTTATCCCTGCCTATTAATGTGATTGATTCTGGAAAGGTTTGCCATTTTTTGTTTTTGTTTGGTTATCTTTCCTTAACTCTTTTTAGCTGTGCTAATTTTATTTGAATGATCTACTGAATCCTGGGCAATTCAAATCAGTGTGTAGTTATTGAAAATACGGAGTGGGATTACCAACTTGGCAAGCAACATCAGAAATCTCCTTCAACAATTGATTTGCTGAGTGTAAAACAATGTCAAGAGATGGAGGTTGATGGGGTAATTCTTTATTGTTCTCTGTTTGTACGTGCTGGAACATTGTTGGTTTTGGAGTCCTTATTCCTCTTTGTTTGGTTTGCCAAGAAAGAGAAGAACAAAAACATACCTGAAAATTCTTTAAAAATTTCAGAATATTAAGCTTTCAGATTCCATAAATTTTCATATTATTTCCTCCATTATCTCGGCAATTAAAGCATTTTGAAGTACTTATTTTTATAATGTCTCCTTTTTTTAGGCATTACCTGTTGATGGTCCAGTTCATGCTGGACAAGTTCCTCCTAAAGAAATTGTCGCAGTTGTGCGGCCTGCCAATTTCGTTTCTTCTGGTACTTCCAAGAACTTGGACCAGAAGTATATTGTTAAGATCAATTTAGAGATGTCTATGGAAGTTAAATTCAGAAAAGAAGTTGAGGATCTTCAAGATTGTCGCCATATTTATTCCGTGCGCATAACTCCTTCGTCTCGTAAAGGATTTCACGGTTTATATATCTTTCCACTGGGGTGCAAGTTTCCAGAATTATTTCAAAAGGCTGGTGTTTATATGTTTTCATTCTCTGTTGTAAGTAATACCCAGGAACTCTTGTGATGTCTTGTCTTTGTATGATAATAAATGGTTTTTATTCTGAGCCTAATTATTTATTCTGATGCAATGGGGTTTTCTTTATCAGAAAGAGTCAACTTGTAATAATTGTGACAAAAGAGTGCTAGTTAAGGCCTCTCCTATGGTGGGGAAGTGGGATCTCTTGAGTGATAAGCAGAGTACCCCATATAGAGTGAGGTATACATTTTATTTATTGACCCCTGTGAATTGGTTGTTTAGACATCTTTAATATTTTCTCATGAATTGACCTTGTTGGATAGGGTTGGTTCATGTTTTCCACCACTCTATTTGGCGTGTTACGACACTTACAACAATCGAATTCCATTTAAATCTACTCCAGAAGTGATGATCAAACTTCAGACAACCAAGGGTGTCCTTTTCCATGTTGGGAAGGGGAAGACTGGACTTTCACCCAATAAATTTACTCTAGAGGTTAAGGTATGGTTCATGTGAATATCATCATGCCCTTTTGAAGACATTGTACTAAACATTCATGTGAATGTGTTTATGCTTTTTGGTACTCTCTTTCTGTTTTGTTGATTTTGCAGGATTTACTGATTGAATGCAACGAGTTAGACAAGATTCGACCAAGTTATAAAGCAACTTTGGTGATATGTTCACCGGATGAATTATTCTCAGTCTCAATTCCATGTCAAGGTATACTAGTCCATTAGAAGAAGGTGTTGGTAGGAGACTAATCTTTTTTATTCTTTTTCCATTTCAATCATTTTTAATATTTATATGTTCTTGTTTTTATTTGTATCAGTTATTCCTGGATCTTTACAGCTTGTTAAGGCCCAGCCACCAATATTTGAAAAAAACCAACTACTTCCAGGCTGCGTGGCTAAGGAGTTCATATTAGAGGTATATATGGGGGAAGTTTTAGCATTTTGACGACCAGAATTGCAATTTGCATGGAATGTTTCTATGACAATTCAAACATATGCTATTCAGCTACAAGTTCGAAAACTCGCCGGAAAACACCAACACTGGTTTGAAACTTGCCACAAAACACGATACCGGTTGAGATTCGCCAGAAAACACCAATACCGATAAAATCTTGCTGGAAAATATATATATTGCCCAAAAAAAAAAACACTAATTCGCAAATAAACTCCAATTCTGGTCGAATCTTGCCAGAAAATGCCAACGTCGGTCGAAAGTCGCCCAATCGAGATTCCACGGAAAACCCCAATATCGGTCAAAAACTCACCGAAAAACACTAATACCGGTCGAAAGCTTGCTAGAAAATACCAACACCACCTGTGAGACTTTCCAGAAACACCAGATGTTCACCAAAATGTCGTTAGGGAACACCAACATTGACCGGGTTGACTCAGGTCCGGGTCGATCCATTTTAAATGAGCCTTTTTTTAGCTGATTTGGCCTGGGCTTGACTCGGGTGAAGAAGATTTGGGCTTGACACACGCTCGATGAGACTTATACTTCATTTTAAGGAGTGGACTGGGCTTGTTTTGATTTAATGGAAGTGGACTGGGCTGGAGAGGCCCATGAAAAAAATTGGAATAAGATATTTGGGATGAGAAATTTTTTTATCAGTAATGTATACTCAGCATAGAGGCGCAACCCTATTTTGATTATTTCGATGTTCAAGATAAGAAATTAACCCAAACCAAAACTGAGGTTATCCTTAACGTAGATAGGGTTAACTTGAACAAAAAAGAAGACAAAATTGGGAGATAGGCTTTTGTTTTCTCCTAATTCTTAGATTATGATACTATGTGTTGATACCACCATAGACATTAGAAACTACAAGAATTTTATTTTTGTTTCATCACTCGCCTCTACTGACAACCATATTGATGAGGATGAGAGAGAAAGAAAACATAAGAAAATGACAAAATTGGTATAGACTTTTTTTTTAAAAAAAACAAATTTTAGTTTCTAATATCATGTTAAAATTAGTGTATTTTCACACACAAGAGAGTGACCGAGGATCACTATTATAGTTTTGGCCATTATAATCCATTAATATATATAGGAATTATTCATACAAAATAAAATCGATTTATATGTATAGGAACAAACCACACTTCACTATATGACAATTCATAGGAGACGCCTCATCATAGACAACTTGTAGGGACACTTCACCACCTTCTGTAATCGGAGCACTTGACCCTTTCTAGGCATTTCATATATTTTCTCAATTTTTTTTTTTTTTTTCTTTCTTCTTTTGAATCAATACAAGCTTGCATTACTTGTGTCCTATTACACTCTATAAGGCAAGATGCCGTATAGAAAAGTTTAAACACTGGTACATGGGAAAGTACATGATTTGATAGCCTTGGGCATAAAAATTACACCAATGTGATTATATAGTTTGCATTAAGTTTATTAATTTTGTATTTTTTTTAGCACACTGCGATTTGTTGTAACCTTGTACATGGTGGATTGTTTCCAGTTTTCTGACCTATCT
Organism: Carpinus fangiana; assembly: GCA_006937295.1. Lineage (NCBI taxonomy): Eukaryota > Viridiplantae > Streptophyta > Magnoliopsida > Fagales > Betulaceae > Carpinus > Carpinus fangiana. The sequence continues at coordinate 34,479,905 of CM017326.1, read as the reverse complement.
TTTCCTACTTGTAAATATCTTTCTATTGAACCGTACAAACAATCTTGGATATATATGTGGCCATACTCAACTTAACCATGCCTTAATTCTGAATGATATGGATAAGCTACATGAAACCTTCTTCTATATTAGTTTGGGGTAACATATCAGCAGGCATTAATAAGAGATACTGATAACATTTTTACATAGCGTTGAATACAAGATTTGTTATTTAACCCTGAAACAGTAGAGCATGAGAGCTTGTTCTTTAGACAATGAGAAATTGTATGCTGCATTATCACCCATTTAACCCTAACATTTTCAGTCAATGTATTTTCCTCCAGATGTTTGATGCATGTGGTAATCATGTCTCACAAGGCTTGGAAGTTCAATTGGATGTGGAAGGATTTCATATACTAGATCAAGTAGGTTCAAAGCGTAAGGTCAGGTTCCTTTCATTTTTCTGGCATTTTATTTAACATCGTGAGCATAATAAGTTATTGGTTGGGAATAAGACTCTATAAGTTGAAAGTGGAGCCTAGTGGTGTTTTTTAGGATTTTTGTTCCATAACTAGAGAATTTTTATATGTAGGTCGACAATAGTGGACACATCAACCTTGGTGGCCTCTTGAAAGTAACAGCAGGTTATGGAAGTAAAGGTATGAGCCTTTCTTTGGCAACTTCCTCTTTCATTGAACTGATCTTGTGTAACTCATCTGGGAGAAAAAAGATTGTGCGAGCAAGAAAGAAGGGAAGAGATAGGAGAGAACCTAGGCAAATTTGTGTTCAAAAATACTCAAATCTCTAGAAATCCATGTTTAACATTTTTGTATTACTAGGCTGTAATAGAGGCAAGTAAAATCTCTCCTTTTTGTAAAGAAAACCAATACGGAAACTAGGTAAGACTTGATACTTGCTAAATCAAAGAGTACCTAATGAACTGGAAAATACTAGGTGTTCTCCTGGTCCTATGTAAATATTATTTTCTAAAAACCAGGTGAGAGAAATAAGGGCCACTTTCTTTTTTGCTTTTTTTGAAAATAATATCCACCTAGGACATTCCCCTAATGAACCTATTTACTTAAAGACCAAGAAGTACACCTAGCACTACTAGAAAAACCCCAACTCCTGAATGCCAAAACTTAAAAACCCCAAGTGGCAAGTAGAATTTAAGTTCATTAGAAAAAAGGGAGCAACCCTGGTACATCGGCGTTATACAATAGGGAACACTCAAAATAAACGAGGAAAAATTGTTATGGCCTAAAGTTTTTAGAGTATAAGGAACTCTAACAATTCCGAAATGAAAGACAATTAGTAGTACCTACGATAATAAAAGAATCTTAATCTTTGTTATGTATGCACTTGTGAGGTTTGTGTCCCATATTGGAAAACATAAGAAAAAAATAATGGTTAACATACATAAGTGGACTCAAGCCCATTATCTTAGGCTTTTGGACTATAAGTGATGTCCTAATATGTTTATTAACTTACTTTTGTTTGACTCCCCTTAGTGTTTCTCTCCCCATGGAAACAAGCAAACGAAAAACACATAAAAACATACTCTAACACAAATAATGTGTACAAAGTATATTCTTAAGGAGTTCAATGATCGAAATTCACCATATTATTTGTGAATTATGGTTTAAATCATTATGTCTACCGTGCCTTGCAGTTTTGCTTTCTGTTTTGTCTGGCCATGAAGTTCTTTTCAAGAAAGAGTTTCAAACTGAAGAAAGGGAGCTGAGACTTGCGTCAAAGGTTAGTCATGTCTTGCTTTTGTCTTTTAGTATTTAAGTTATCGTATCCAATTTTCTTTCTCTCTCTAGCTAGGTGTTTCTTTTGTATACATCTTGTTTACTTGGGTTGTGCGTTTTGCTCTTTTCAATTATATCTTGTTTACTTATAAAAAAAAATAAAAAAGTTGTCATATCTCCCATGCATTATTCTTTCAAATTAATAATGTATATGATTTTTAGGTACCTGAGTTTTGTACTGCTGGTACTGAATTGGAAAATGTCGTTTTTGAAATCGTCAACTCAACGGGTGATATTGATGAGGCTATTCATAACGAAAAGAAGTATGGGCAATTTCACACTCTCACTATAAAGTCAGAGTTTTCCAATACAGAGGATTCTATTCAGTATATTTTCAAACATGGGCGCTGCACTGTTCCTGCTATTCCTCTTCCACAAAGTGAAGGGATTTTTTGCTTTGAAGCATCTCACTCTTGTCACCCAGAGCTACATCTGAGCGTTAAGGTCACCACAACTTTGCAGTGACTGTTTTTTAATTATGAGTTCTATATTGATGATTGTTAAGCTTTATGTGCATTTTTTAAATTAATAATTGTTAAAACCTGAAGCTGATAAGAAATAGTGAATTTAATTATTTAATTAATGTTTTAACACTAATCCTCATGTGTGGTCTCAAACTTTCCCTCGACAAGTACTTACACCAAATATTTGAATGAGAGACAAATTGTGGAGTTAGGGTTAAACGTAGGACTTTGCTTTGATACCATGCTAAATCACCATTTTGTTTCAAAAACTTAAATTGATAGGAAAAAATGAATTCAATCATTTAATTAATATTTTAATCCAGGTATTTCTTGAGGAAGCTCCAAAAGTGAAATATGATGAGATTCAGTCTCCATATTCAAATGGAAAGGTCTTGCTCCTTCAGGACTCACCTTCTGCAAAACAAGTAGACAATTTTATGGTATCTATGATAACTATTGAGAAGGTACATGAATTAATATGAGTTATTTAATTTATTTTCTGATAAAAATGTAATAGCGTTATTTAAAGTTTTTATCTAGTGTCTCATGTTTGGAATCTTCTCTATGCAGAAAATTCAGGATGAAATACTCCAAATTGGTGCACGTAATAGAGAGCTGGAGGAGGCACTGGATTATCTTAACAATAAGAAGGCAGAAATAGAGCAAGACATTTCTCAGTTGCAAGGTTTTGAATTATTAAATACATATTATTTATTTTTTCTTCTGAATTAGGCATATAGAGTGCTTGAGAAATGTGCAAAAATGTCTCCTATTTATCATTTGTAAACGGAGTATGTGTTATTAACAAATACTTTCTAAGCATTTGAGCTTCACGTTTTCTAATAAATTCTTATCAATAGGAAAAAAATGAGTCATTAACACTAATGAAGCTTGAAATTGAAATGATTGAGGTCCATCTCTTGACTGAAACTTCATGTAGAAACTTTTCTTAGTGAACACTTCTATCTTAAGTGAGTACATCTTTGTTGAATACATTTCAAGGAGATAGTGTGATTAGGGAAACTTTCTAAGATGTAGCTCTCTTGTATTGGTTATTCATTCAATGATAAAGATGATTATCATTTGTAGACAAGATTTGCATGTCAAACACAGAATAGCAATTCAATTTCAATTAGACCAAAGTTCTGGATATTTGTAAAATTGTAAAGCAGATAGAGCAGTATATCTTAAATTATGCTCTGCTGTGTAGCATTTTTTTTTTTCAAAATTTTCATCTATTAAAAAGAGAAAACAAAACTAGTTGTAGTGTAAAAGGAAACGAAAAATATTTACCTGAACATATATTGTTTAGATAAAAATAAAACACTCATTTGAAGGAAAATGGTTTAAAATTTTGGTTTTTCTTCCTACTCAAACCCCAATGGTTTATACAAACCCAAACGGTTTAAAATCTATATGTTCATCTCATTTGAATTTTGTCCACATCACTGTAAGTGCGTTGAGTTTATCATTATAAATTCATGCAATGTCCTACTGAAGGTTTGTGGATCCCCATTGCTGAATGACCCAATTTGGTGATAGACCTAGCACTTATTTGCATGGACATTGCCTAGTCATGACTTTGCTACAGCCATCTGCTCTGGAGCCCTATGCTGGCAATAAGTGGTACAGAAGATAATGTGATGTCTCAATAATATATGAGAGTGTGTGTTGCATTTGATGTTATGTAGAGCATCGTTTTAACATTCTTTTGTACATTTTGCTATTTGCTTGTGTTCTCTAATGAAATGAATACATCAATGAAGTACTTAACTTGAAATGCCTATGAATTTATGACCATTTCCAGCTTTTGTTGAACCTTGTCTACTGAACAACCCAAACTATATTCCCACAAAAGAGGAACTGATAAATCGGATAGAAAGCACCAATCACTCTGCAGCTGCTGTCATCTGTAGTGTTTCTAAAGAATCCTCCTTCCAAGAGCAACAAAATCATTTCATGAAAGATGTAGTTGGCCTGGTTGCACTTCTTGGTACAGTTCGCATCAATAATCTTAGCAGGTGGTTTCCCCCTTGATTCTTGTTCTTTTTTCTGGTTGTCTCTCCTCCCTTCTTGATCAAAAGAGTTCATTGCCAATCCTTCTTTTCTTATTTATTTATTTATTAATTTTTGCCTTTCTGGATTGGTATATGTGCAGGATATTAGCAGAGTACTTGGGCGAAGATCAAATGCTTGCTGTTGTCTGTAGATCCTTTGCAGCTGCAAGCGCTCTTGAGAAGTATGAACAAAATGGAGAAGTGCATTGTAGACACGCTCTTCATGCAGAAGCTTCAGCACTAGGAAAATCTATAAAAGGACGATTTCTCCTTGTATGCCTTGAAGATATAAGGTGTTATTTTATGATTGCTATTGATGTGGTTTGATCATTATTGTTAATATAATCATCCTTCCTTGTGGTAGCAAGTTTATATTTTTTTCGGAGAAAAAATAAATATTGGGCCTTTAAGATATCTTTCCATCAAAGAGAAAATTAGTAATCTATATGAGCTTTTTGAATTGTTTGTTAGGCCTTACACAGGGGAGTTTGAAGGTAGTGGCCCTCAGAGGAAGCTGGCCTTGCCGCATCCTACCTTTCCAAGTGGGAGTGTACCAAAAGGTTTCATTGGGCATGCAGTTAATATGATTGACTTGGAAATTGATTTACCATGCACAAGAACTGCTGCAGGCCATGGTCTCCGGGAGACATTATTCTACTGTCTTCTAGGAGAGGTTCAAGTATATGAAACCTGGGAATACATGTTAGAAGCCCGCCATTGTATAAAGCATGGTGCTGTATCTCTGGATGGTGGGATTTTAAGAGACAATGGAGTCGTTTCTCTCGGATTTGGGTATCTTTCTCTTGCCGCTTGTTTGCATGTTGATATGTGTAGCTCTTTTTTTCTTTTCTTTTTTGCATGGCATGATTTCAATCATGAAGTTTTTGTTGGTTTGAGCCTCATACCTCAAGCAGGGACGGATGGGTTCCTTGCTTGGATGTGGCAAGCTTCTACCTGGTGTAGTGATTCCAATTGATAATGTGTGCTCAAACCTGAAGAGATGCCACGTACTCTTTGGAAGCTACCAAGTTCTGAAAAAATTCATCACTTATATTTTCCATTACAATTTTTGAATGTTTTCTTTACTGGTCGATCTGGGAACCATCTCAAGTCTTGAGGACGTATGGACAACTTAGAAATGTGAAATGCTATAATAAGTATTTATTCAGCCAACAAGCATGCTGATTAAATGTGACCTAGATTTGTGATTTGTTCTCTTCAGGAATCCTCAGATATGTTTTCCAGTTGTCTCGCCGGAAAGTGTGTCCTCGGCAGAAAGTGTGGAGATCATAAAGCTGATAGAAGAAAATAAGTCTGAGTTGTTGGGAATCATCGATTATATAGCGATGGCGACTAGAGCACATGAAAAATCTATCAAGAGGTTCAAGAAGAAGAAAGAGGAGTATAACAAGCTCATGGATAATATGGAAGTAATGGAACCTGAGGTTGAAGACCCCCATCTGGAATATAGACCCAACATGAAGAACAACTCAGATGCCTCGTCTTGCTGATGTGCTTTGTTCTTGTTACTTTGTAAATGATGGTGCAGTAAATTCTTCAAAGGCTTGTAAAGGTCTGATAGTCATAGTACGTATATAGGCTGATGACAAAAACAAAATGCTGACTTATTTACCTTCAAGGTACCAGAATAGGGAGAACATAGGATTATCATAGCAATCCAGTATATCTGACCTTTTTATGGATTTTGATTATCCTTCACCTTTAATGTTAACAAATAACAAAAGACCTTTCTTTAGGAGAATTCATTTGTAGCACACTATTCATGGCGCTTTTCTCTAAGGTGAGGGCTTATTGCACTGATGCGCCATTTTGGATGTCTTTGGTGTCACCTAACAGGAACTTTCTTTTTGTCCTTTGCTTTTTGTCTATTGAATTAACTTCAAATTCACTCTTGTTAAGGGATAATAATTAAATAATTATGATATTTGATACTAAGATCTGTTCATAACTCAAATCACTATTTTATCACCAAGGACCAAGGTCCAAGCATGGGTTTGAAAATCATATCCGACTGGCTTGTTGGACAATTGATTTGTTAATTAGTTTCAACTTTTATGTCACATCAAAATACTTGTTCAAATGAATAAAAAAATAAAAAGCTCCTTTTAAAATACATTGAGTCCAAATGCTATTCATACATGTATTTGTGTAAGATTTTTTGTTTTTCTCCTTTTCTTTTTTTCTTTCTGAGCATTGTGTAAGAGTTAGTAATAACTATATATACATTTTTCGGATTAGGATCCCATAGTTGGGGAAAATGACTTCTCTAAAAATATTTTTCGACGGAAATCATTTTACGTCGAAATAAAGGAGCCTGAGATGAAAATAATTTTTCATTATTGTACCAAATGATATTTTACAAACTAGAAGGGAGGTTAGTGATAGTTTTCCATTAATATTGTAAACTTTATGATATTTTACAAACAAGAAGGGAGGTTAATGATATTTTTTTTTTAAAAAAAAAAACACGCAAGGAGGTCGGTTATATAGACGAATTCAATTATACAAGCAAAATTGAGAGAGAGAGAAGAGAGAGAGAGAGAGTCAAACTCAGCAATGTTTCAACCGAATAATCAGGTCAGTCTTTTTTCCACACTTCCAATGTTTCTCTCTCTGTTTGGTTGCTGAGAAAATATGAGAAAATGGGAAAAGGAAAGAATTTGGAATCTCGTTGCGTGACTTGCGTCTGTATCTCCTGCTAACAGGACGGTTCCAAAGTTTTTTTTTTTCGTTACTTAATTTTCTTTTCTTTTCCTTTTCCCACATTTCTCAGCAACCAAACGGAACATTAGGGTTTCTAATGCATGCCTCTGTTTTCTTTTTTATAGCTGTTTTATGCTTTAATTTTTAAGAAAAGCGAAGGAAATTCAATTACAGCTTGTTGTCTCTCAAATCTTCTGCTATTCTTGAATTTTATCTTCTTCCCCCTTTTCTTTTTTGGAGTGAAGTTTTGTTCTGGGAAGTTTTGAAATGCTCATAAAGTGAACTCATTTGAAATTGAATGTGAAATTGAAGTTTCGGATTGTAACGGTACTGATATTAGCAGTTGTGGGGCGAGCTTGTGAGAGTGGGTAAGACTCTTAAACTTTGTGGATTTTAAGCAGTCTGTGAGTATGTGGTGGTGAGATGTCTATACTGCATTGACCATATTAAAGAGAAAGAATTGACAAGACACCGATACTGTGAAAATATATAGAATGGAACTACTCATTTCCTTCAGTTGTGTTAAAATTCTCATAGAATTATGTGTAGAAGCTCTGCATGTACTAGGCCAGTGAATTGGATGTTCCTTGAAAGGCAACATGAGTTTCCTTGATTGAGAAAATAATTTTTTAATGCATATATGCATGATGATGGCATAAATAAATAAAACACTAAAAAACAGGAACTATCCACTCTTTTGCATAATACATGCTTCTATGGTTTTTTCTTTTTTCTTTTTGTAAATTTTATTTATTTATTTATCTTTTCTACATGTGTCAAACACCACATATTAGAAGAGTAAAAAATGAGAGGACAAAGTTGTGTTCATGCAAGCTGTTTCCATCTTTAGTGCTTATGCTTTGAAGGAACGCCTCAAATACTTCATGAGTTCCCTTCTTTGCAGCTTGCAATTCAGAAGGCAATATCCATCAAAGATTCATCAACACTGATGCAAGTTGATCAGAATGAGACCAGTATAGTTGTGAGGGATGAAATGCAAAATGGAGGATTTGCGCACGCAGAAACCATCATATACCATTCTAAGGTGGTGACTATTATTGTAGAGTTGCTTTAACCATGGTAGTTTTCCATGTCTGCCAATAAAAATAATGGATCTTTCATTCTATAGAACTTATCAAGGTAATGAGTCATGAGAAAGGTGCAAAATTTTCAATCTGTTTCTTAGTTCGTGGTGTATGTGTCGCTAATGATCCTTGGACTAGATGGGTGGTGGGGTCACAGGTTCAATCCATATAGATGCATGAGTGTTTATTCAACTATAAAAAAAAAGAAAAGAAAAGAAAAAAAAAAATCATGTTGTATGTCACGTTTAATAGGTTTACTTTGAGAGGCTATCTATCAAGGAAATAATTATTTTTCTGTTAACCAAACTAACTTCACAATACCTAATCCGTGCAGAAACTTCAGGATGATCTACATACGCTAGGGACGAAAATAAAAGAACACGAGGACAGCATAAAATTTCTGAAGACTCAAAAAAACAAGTTAGATGACTCCATTCTTGATTTGCAAGGTATAATCATTTTCTTATTTGCAGTAGATTCACTATTGATGTAGATCAAATCCATCTTAAACAATGGAATGAATCTAGGTGAAATTGGCAATTGACAAGTTTTGTAGACAACAGATAAGATTATGCTTATCAAAGATATAATTATACTCATCATGTTGTAAGATATCTATCTTTTGGTTAGATATTGCACCCTAAATTATTAGATTGAGCAGTCTCACAGGGGTGTAATTGTTGGTTGTCAAAGAAGATACTTGGGCAACCAATCTCTCATGTTTTACATCATTGTATAGGTACCTAAATGGGAAATTTTCTCAATAAGTTTATGGAAATTATAAACTCATTAATGAATTGCATAAAAGTGTTTGACTTAAGGTCAATGTAGTTCACCTTGTATGCCAATTAATTTAAGTTTAAACTTTTCAAATGTCTAAGACTTTGACTATTTGTTTGATAGTTTATTTCCTTACAAGTTTCCTCTCATTTAATTCAGTCAAGTGTCGTTCTTTAAGCACTGCTACGATTGAACATGAGAACAACTCCCAACTTCAGACTGGGGAGCAAACAACTGCACAGATTCTTCAGCATGAAAAATCTGCAGCTGGCATTTTGTGTCAATTGAAAACACGGCTTGGTACTCAGGCTTCTCATCTTCCATTGACCAAGGATGTGCTGGGTATTGTTGCTACACTTGGAAAAGTAGATGATGATAATCTTAGCAGGTTTGTTTTTTCTTTACGTTTCTTTTTCTGTGTGTCTTTAACAGCTTCTGGTTTTCTGCATAGTAATGATTTCATAATGAGCTGCATTTGATCATTTATGGTTCTATTTTCATCCAAAATAGATGACAACCATTTATTAGCTTCATCATTGAATCTTTGTTGTTGGGGGTTTTTGTGTGTACTTTAGAATGGAATAGAGTGAATTTAAGTGCTATAAAATATTGCAAGAAATGGCTTACTGATTATGAGGTTCAAATGAATGAGGTGGCCTGTTTGCTTATCTGGTTGGGGATGGGGTGTCGTAATTGAGACAGTGACAGTTGACTATTAACAGTCCTATGCTATGCTTGACATAATGGTCCTTTAACTTATTTGGAATGCAGGCTTTTTGCAGAGTACTTAGGAGTGGAGTCCATGCTGGCGATTGTCTGTAAGACTTATGAAGGTGTTAAAGCTCTAGAAACATATGACAAGGAAGGGTGCATAAATACAAGTTCTGGTCTTCATGGGCTTGGAGCTTCCATTGGGAGGGCTTTGGATGGCCGGTTTCTCGTTATTTGTCTTGAAAATTTAATGTAAGAATCTCATATGGTGTATTATTTTTATTTTATTTTTAATGAAAATCTGGACTTGTAGCTTGTAAAACTTCTAAAGTATTTTCCCCCCTTTCAGACCATATGTTGGTGGGTTTGTAGCTGATGACCCACAAAGAAGGCTTGATCTTATAAAACCAAGATTACCTAACGGGGAGTGTCCACCTGGGTTTCTTGGGTTTGCTGTGAATATGATCAATGTGGACAACACAAACTTATTTTGTCTCACAGCCAGTGGGTATTGCCTCAGGGAGACGCTATTTTATAATCTCTTCTCTCGTCTGCAAGTATATAGAACAAGGGCTGAAATGTTACTTGCTCTTCCTTGTATAAGTGATGGGGCCCTTTCTTTAGATGGAGGGATGATTAGGAGTACTGGTGTTTTTTCCCTGGGAAATCGGTGAGAAGCTCTGCTATCACAAGTGAAATGCACATTTATTACCATTTATTCCATTGTTACTCTCTTTCTATTCAAAACTTAACATTGTGCTTTATAAGTTGTTTGCTGTATTTTGTAGTGCAAATGACTTTATAACAAGGTTCTTCCCTTTAACCGGGTGGAATTTCAGTTAAATTAGTTAAATTGCAGGGTCAGCTGCTTGACATAGACTTTCATTCATTCCTCTCTGGTGTTGGAAAAGTCAAAACAAACACTTTCTATACTGGATATCTGCCCATCATAGGTTGCTTGTTTCTAGTTTTGCAGATTTTTTCAGCTTTTCTTCTTCTTTTTCTTTAGAATATGGGTTTCTCTTGCATACTCCATGGGCATTAGGGTTGCGCACTATTGTGCTTAATTATTGATAATAATATTACTTATAAAAAAAAAATCCTTGTTTAGCAGCTGGTCTAGGAATTGTGAAATCCTAAAATCTGGAACAATGATGTTATTCATTATTAATATGATGGTGGCTCTTTAGGGTGAAAAATATCAATAATCTTGAAAAACTCCTATACCGTGTAAGTTGATATGACACAATTATAAGAAGAATTCTTGTTATACTTTCTAATGTTGAGGCTTTCGCAATACTTAATATGTTTGAACTTCATTAGCTTATTAGGGTTTGTGAATTATTATAAATTATGGATAACGAAAATCTGTAACTTGATTCTTTTTATAGCTAAGTTGTCATACACAGTTGTAAATTAAAAGATAAAAATATTGGACCTTGTGAATGTGAATGTCATTGGTTAATCAGTTGGGATTATGCTGCTACATCTTAGTTTTGGAATCTATCTGGTGTTAGGGAAGATGTAGATGTGAAATTCCCAAAGCCCTCAGTGACATCAACTCTACCTGAAAACTACATTGAAGCTGAGAAGCGGGTCAAGGAGACGAAATGGAGAAAAGAAAAGGTGCTGGAAGATATGAAGAGACAAGAAGCATTGTTACACGCTGCAAAGTTCAATTTTGATAAAAAGAAGCAAGAGTTTCTCAAGTTCCTTGCCGAAACCTCATCATATGCAACTCAGGTAAGTTGCCTTGAACTGGTCTACAATAATTTGAATCATGGGCTCCCCCTGCCGGCGGGTCATGGAGTATTGAATTAATTTGATCTTTGTGAAAAAAAATGTATTGAAAGTCCCTAGGTTTTGAGCATGACTATATTTCCTCCAAAAAATATTGGATTGAAAAAATTTCTTGTATTAAAATATGATGTCAATTAAATGCTGTGCTGGAGACCTTACTAATGGGCAATAGTTTGTCAATGATGCTGTTACGACTGCAGAGGTATGCGAAAATGTCTTGAAAAGCAACAATATTTCAATCTTGTTGATACTTTATTAGATGATTCACTTGCTAGAATCAATTCTTATTTGGTTTCTAAGCCTTGTAGGTGTGCCCTTTCTTTCAAGTGTTTCTTTAGTCGCTTTGTATCATTCTATATTTGTGGGGTGACTTCTAAATTGTCTCTTAATGTAAGCGCAGCATCAAATTCAAGGCAGCGCCAGATAGGTTGACCTCAAGATGATGTATAGGTTGAACAGCCAAGCTTAAATATGGTACAACCGGAGGAAAGATAGGAGCTATTGGAGGCACTGTTTGTTAACTTGAGCTCTGACTGAAATCCATGCTCCATTTCTGGTTTTGGGAGCAAGAAGAGTGTGGCGGGAATGGAAAGAGATGCTTTTTCTCAATTCCATTGAGGCTGCTGCTGAAGCAGTCTTTGAGTGGAAATCCTTTGTTACTCAGTATGTTCATGTGCAAATTGTAATGAATGATTAAAACTTATTGGAAAAAGCTGTTGAGCATCATTTTGTTTTCATCTCTTTGGGTATATGGAGGTATTATGTTCACCATTGTTTAATCTGGTCATTTTACATGCTAGAGGCAGAGTTATGTTGTATAGTTTCTTGGTGCATCTAATTATAGAAATGCTACATTAACCAAATTTTCTCCTCAAAAGTTGGTTCTAAAGTGATGTGTCACCATCTCATAAGATAGTGATACATTTCCCAAAATAATAGATCTCATGGTTAGTGACACATCACTGGGGATCAATTTTTGAAGAAAAAAAATTGGGTAATTGTAGCATTTTTCAATTATTTTTGCAGTAAGGGTTTTCACAATATTATTAGCTCCCTAATAATTTGTTCCCATCAACTTTTTATAATAACTTTCGAAAATCCCATGCACTATTATGGTGGATGGTTTTTAATTTTGCCAATGGGAATCAAGATTCATATCAGATTATTCAAGTTTACCTAAAGTGATGTTTGTGCTATATTAACATCAAAAACAAAAATTGCCATTTGGAAGGGTCAGGAACATGTGCAATATGTGGACATGTCAAAAAATAAAATAAAATTATTAGTTGTTCAGAAAACTTAGTTTTATAATAAATAATTAGCTTAATTATTTAATCAACATTTCATTATGTTTAATATTTTTCATTTGTCAAACAGAAAAAACCATTTTATTGTCTAGTCTAAACAAATTGCATGTTATTGTCAACTATATGCTATATCCATAGAACAATCAAATAAGTCTAAGATGATGTAATTCAACAAGTGAGATTTAGAGGAGGGTTATAATTTTCTTTGAAGGCCCAAACCCATAACCTAACATGAGTTTAAATTCTAAAAAGATAATAAAAATACTAAAATGATAAAAAAAAATATTAAAAAAAAAACCCAAAAAAGCAATTATGCAAAGGGATCAGAGAAAGGACGAAGAACACAAAAATTGTAAGACAGCAGAAAATATATAATTAAAGAAAGGGATCTGAGGTTTCGAGAAAATCTACTATTATAAAACGACGTCGTCGACTTAGCATAGCATATGGGACCCATTTCATAAATCTATTTTGTTCCCCTTTTTTGGCAGTAAATTTTATTTTGTTTTGTTCTTCAGGGACTCCCTTACTAGACTCAGAGAGCTTCACAGACATATTGTGCGCTTCAAGCCTTGGAAAGCCAGCCTTTCACTGCGAATTCTATCATAGTATGCATCTCTCTCTCTCTTACTGTTTGGTTGCAAAGAAAATGCAGGAAAGGAAAAGACAACAAATTTTTGAATTTTATAAATCCTTCATTTCCTTCGCACACGTGATCCCGAGACAACTTCTTCGCTTACGCTTGAGTTTTCTTTTATTTTTTGGTAATTTTTGAGAGATGGAAGTAACCCAAGAATCCAAGAGTCGAATTTTGGTTTATCTCTTGTTTTCCTTTAGTTTCTCATCAACCAAACGGGGGTTTAAGGGTTTATGATTGTTTTTGTGTGTGTTGTGTGTGTGTGTGTTTTTATTATTATTATTATTATATCGTTAAATTTTACTCTTGCTAGTTCTCCATGAAGCTCTATTGCACAATAAATTCTTAATCTTTGGAGGTGCACCCTCAGAAAATTGGATCTTGATTAGCTCCAGATTTGATGTTGTTACTTCACTTGTCTGTCAGTTAGGGTTTATCTGGTTAAGTACCTAAAAAACTAACCCAATATAATTCTACCTGCTCTATGAATTAAATTATTATATTTATTTGGTGTGATGTGGGTGATGCCGGATAGNAATTTTACTCTTGCTAGTTCTCCATGAAGCTCTATTGCACAATAAATTCTTAATCTTTGGAGGTGCACCCTCAGAAAATTGGATCTTGATTAGCTCCAGATTTGATGTTGTTACTTCACTTGTCTGTCAGTTAGGGTTTATCTGGTTAAGTACCTAAAAAACTAACCCAATATAATTCTACCTGCTCTATGAATTAAATTATTATATTTATTTGTTATAGTTCATTGCCTCTTCCAGTAATGCCAATAATTCCAATTTTTGTCCATGTTTTCGAGATGTCAATTGGTATGTCCTCTTTTCCTGAATTTTATGTTGTATATTTGATTATCATTCTGACTGTAGTTGATATACCACGACTGAGGCAGTCTGTTGAAACCGACAATCTTTTGTTGATTAATCTATTGGGGTTGTGAACTAAACCGATGTTATCGGGATTTACATTCTTGTTTTGTGGTTATTAAAAAGTTCCTAAATTTGACGATAGAGAGAACACTCGTTCTTTTTAGGATCACGGAATCAAATAGACTGAAGGAGTAGCACTCTTCCAGGTAACCTGTTTTTTAGAAGGGTAAAAAAGGCTGATTTAGGTTACCTTCGTGTTTGTTCAATCAAATGTCAATTCATGGACATAAATGGGATACATTTTGTAATCTAGAGCTTTTGTGACTCTGATGCCTTGTGATTTGATTTGAGTCGTTCACTTGATCTTTTATATTGACTTATGATCTCATATATATATAAGGATAATTTCACCTCTGCTGGCTTTCATACTCTGTAGTAAAATTGTGTACGAAAATGGTATGAATATATTTATTAGTGTTGTGCCCCCATTGTCTCGTGTCCTAGTTTTTGGCAGAGTTGCCGTGTCGACATGTTGGAAATGTATCTTGCCTGCCTTGCATTTCTGGTGCTTTCTTTTTCAACAGCCTTAAACATATTCAAACGATATGGTGCTTTGTAACACTGATCCCTGTTTACTATGTTTAAACTTTCAAATAGAACCACATATTTGGGCCAACTATAGAGACCTATAAATTATTTTTTATACCATAGGGAGTGATTTGTAATTTAGGCCAACCACAAATACCAATTTTGCATTTATCCCTAAAATTAATCCTATTGAATGTTGAACAATTGAGAAAGGGCGAGTTCTTTCTATTATAGTTGCCTTTGTTTTCCCCCTATCAAGCATTCTCTTTCTGATTATGCTTGAAATTTTCTTCATTTTTCTTCCCTTGAAAGATTGTTGTGGATATACTTATCTTATTAACATGCTGTGTACCTCTGTTGGTCTGTGATCTGGCAGAGAACCTGGGGAAGTGAGTCGATGGCAGGCAAAGCTGCAAAATCTTTGGCAAAGGCAGTTGGGGACTACCAGTACCCATGGCGAGAAAAGTTAGTGAAATACAAAGATGAACTATCCAAGGGTGTGTGGGGTTACTGGGAACTAGGGGCCTGGAAGCCCCTTGGCATTAGTGCTCGTCAAAGAGCGAGACTCCGCAAGGAAGTCCTCCTTGCAGGGGAAGATTGGCCGTATGACCCGGAGAGGAAAGAGATGAGAACCAAGAGGAAAGGGCACAAATGTGACAGGATAGCTGCAGAAAAACGAGAAAACACTGCTAGGTTGATGCAGGAGATGCCAAAAATGTTGTTGGATCACAAGAAGCGCAGGTGGGAGAAGAAGATGAAGGAAGAAGACAAGAACAAGTGAATGGTTCCCTCGAGTCTTAATCTTTCCTTTTCTTGTGACATGTTGCTTTGTGGTAAGGTCTTTCCTATTGCAGCTTAATGGCCTGGGCTCAATTTGCATAAACGCTAGGTTGTTTTGATCTATGTTCTTAAAAAGAATTTCATGAATAAATTCTTTATGCATTAGAGTGCACGTTAAGTTTGCTCATTTGATCAATTACTTCAATTTGTTATTCGCCAATAAATTTGAAAATTTTCCATATATTTTAAGTTGAATGTTGTGGATATCAATTAGATACCCAGAGGACCTGGTAAACTCAAGCTTGGTTAGGTACAATTGAGAAGTGTAAATGCATAACTAATCCACTGTTCCAGAACAGGATTTCATAACTTCAATTTCGGTGGTTGTGGTTGACGTTTATGGATTCAACCCTTCGAAACCACCAATAATGGACCTGAG
Organism: Carpinus fangiana; assembly: GCA_006937295.1. Lineage (NCBI taxonomy): Eukaryota > Viridiplantae > Streptophyta > Magnoliopsida > Fagales > Betulaceae > Carpinus > Carpinus fangiana. Next base: position 34,463,862 of record CM017326.1, on the reverse strand, counting down.
GAAGTGGATGCTCACCCCTATTACTTTAACCAGAGGCCTAAAAGTAAAAATGAAACATTTGTCTAAAAGTTTTTTTTATTTATTTAAAAGCTCTATTTATCAAACACAATTCCAAATAGGTTCTAATTATTTTTGTGTCAAGAAGATTTTGTTAGTGCATTGTATGATTATCATTCAATTAAGGGAAATTTTAATAATATATATCTAATTCAACATTAGAAGGAATGTAGTATAATTTTGCAAAATTCAAAATAGATTAACCTAATTTTTCGTTGATATTAATTTGAGTCCATCTGTAATCCCATCTCTCATTGATTTTGTGTATTTAAAACAAATACATATTATGTCAAAATTTTCATTTTTATTTTACTAAATGCACGGAAATACTATTGCAATGACGATAATTATCTAATTATATCGTCTCACTAACGAATATATATTTAGATTCCAATTCTTTTAAAATTCCTAAGATATCTTGTCATGTACATTTTTATTTTAGATTTTAACCATTATTTTAAAAGCAAAATCATTAGGTCCTCAAGAGGTAGCTCAATCGGTTGGGTCAACGCCTCATGAAACAGATGTCACTAGTTCGAATACCCCCTCCCCTTTCTTGTGTGGACATGTAAAAAAAAAAAAAAAAGAAAAAAAAAAAGCAAAATCATTAGGATTTTATTCCATCCAAATTTATTATTTTTTAAAATATGATAAACATTGAGATGGTAAGTATTACATTGATAACAATACTAAATACTAATATAACAATTCAAATGGTTTTTTAAAATAATAATTAAAAATAAAAACCCTGCATAATAAAATACTAGATGTTATATATATTTTTTCAACTACACTTTCCAAATACTTGCCAACGTACTTAACGTGACCACACGAGGTTAACTTAAATCTACAACTACAACTTTTTTTATAGCCAGCTAATAATATGTGACTGAATGATGTTAAATTTGTTTTAATGATTGACGTGATTTTAAATATATATATATTAACATTAAGTTGTAAAAAAACATTAATCGTGTAAAATAAGTGTAGAAATGAGCGGCAAAAGTTATTTGTAATAGGAGTCCATTTTGAAGTAGATGTGGAAGTTATGTTGGAGTAGTTTATTGGTAATAGGGGATTATTTTCGGAAGAGATAAGAATTATTGTGTCTTTGTAACTCTCTTATCTATAGGCATAAATAACTAATAAAATGTCCATAAAAGAAATAGATTTTTTATTTTTTTTCAGAACTCTTGCCCCGTTCGTCGTATACGAGGAATTTTTCATGTTGACTCGGGGCAGATGCAGAGTTGGAAGTCCGGAACAGTAATGTCCGAAATTAGTGAGGAGGTGGTCCCTTTAATCTCCCTCTATTATGATGAAAGGTATGCGTGTAGAGCTGTCCCTTCGCTTTGAGGAAACCGAGTAGACCAGACATTTACGGAATTGAATGCTGCAAATAGGACACATCAAAAGAATCATCTTTGTGGTTCTCCAACAGTCAATGTCCCTGCATGATGAAAAGCTTGGTTGATTTTTAATTTGTGTTTGGTTTAAGAAATGAGGTAGGGAGGGCAAATCCGGTCAGACCCATAAGGTGCAGCAGAAGAGGGACATCGAATTGGAGGTGTAGCGAGATAGCCTGGGATGGTAAGGTTTTTTTTGAGAAGCACAACTTGTATTGGGTGCTGAGGAACAAGAGGAGGAGGAGGAGGAGGATGCAGAAGGTTTCTGGTGAAAATGGTGGTGGAGGGGAAGTGGGTGTCGGGAGGAGGGACACAAAAAGGCGAAGGATTGAAGAAGATTTGGAAAATGAAGATGTAGGTCTTGGAGGGGATGGAGTTCAAGGGTGGTTTGGCGGTGGGAACGGTAATGGTCTGACCGTTGGGGAAGAGATTGCACGGCTGTTTGGTGAGGTCAGTGATGGAAGTATGCAGCAGCTTTGGGCTTGTGGAGATGGTCCAGAATTCGGTGAATCTGCGAGTGGAAATGTTGACCGAGTTCTTGGTGGTGGTGGTGGTGAGGGAGTTCAAGGTGGGTATGGTGAAGTCATCAGTGGAATTGGTGGTCTGGGTCTTGATGGTGAAGCTAGTCAGCTATGGGGCAGTGAAGATGCTTGTGAAAATGGCGGTGAGGTTCCTGGCGGCCAAGGAAGTCACGTGGACGGGTTTAGTAGAACTGCATGTGAAGTTGATGGCCTAATTCTTGGTGGTGGTGAAGAAATTCAAAATGCGTATGGTGAGGGTCTTGATGATGGTAAAGCTGTTCAGCTTTGGAACAGTGGAAATGGTTATCCGAGCAGTACTGGGGTTCTTGGCGGTCAAGGAATTCAGGCGGGTGGGTCAATCGAGAATGCTTTTAAAAATGATGGTCTGGGTTTTGATAGTGAAGGATTTCAAGACTTCTTTGGTAAGGTCAATGATCAAAACCTAGTTGATGTAAGAATTCAAGCCCTTTCTGGTGAAGGTAGCGTTGGAAATAGTGGTCTGAGTTTTGGTGGTGAAGGCATCCAATTTTGGTTTGGGGAAGTTGCGCGAACAAATCTTGATGGTAAAGGAGTCCAGGGTCATTTTGGTGATAATGTAAGTGGAAATGGAGGCGAAACTCTTGGAGGTGAAGCTATTCAATGCGAGTCTGGTGAAATTGGAGGAAGCAATGGTGACAGGCAGGAGGTGGTAGGGTTAAAAGGAAAGCGTGGCCGGCCAAAGGGATCGAAGAATAAGAATAAAACTTTTGCTGCTGATGCTAAAGATGGTATTGAAAGCTTCGAAGGTGCTCCTGGTGAAAATGGAGTCAGAGATGAGGTTGTTAGGTCGAAGGGTAAGCAGGGTAGGCCAAAGGGTTCAAAGAATAAAAAGAAAAGTCTTGAAATGAACAAAAACCATGAAACGCCCGGTAACAATGTGGATGGAAATAGCAATGAGCAAGGGACCCTTTGTCTGACAGCTTTAGATAACGAGAGGCTCATTCTTGTGGGCGATAAAGATACAGGATCGGTTGTTGAAGTAGCCATTTCTTGTAATGAACTTAGGAATGAGATTGTGGGGCAAAAAAAAAAGCGTGGTCGACCAAAGGGTTCAAAGAGTAAGAAGGGAATGTCAGGCGAAGTTGTAATTGATAATGGCGGTGATGAAATTGTTCGGCCTACCTGCTTAGAGTATGAGAGGCAGACTCTAGTAGGAGAGGAAGAGAGGAAATTGCCCTTTGATGCAACTCGTAGTGAAGGTGGGAATGAGATTACCCGCCCAAAGGGTAAGCGTGGCCGACCAAAGGGTTCAAAGAACAAGAAGGAAAGTTCTGCAGGTCATGAAAATCAGGGAATGCCCGGGGATATTGAGGCTGTAAATGATGATGGTGATAAAACTGTTTGTCGAACCAGTGTGGAGAATGGGAAGCTTAATTCTGTAGGTCAGGAATATAGGGGATTGCCTATTGATGATGTTGAAGGTGGGAATGGGATTGTCTGGCCAAAGGATAAGCGTGGACTACTAAAGGGTTCAAAGGATAAGATGAAAAATTCAGCAGGTCAAGAAAATGGAGTACCTACAGATATTGTGGTTGTTAATAGTGGTGGTGATAAAACTCTTTGGCCAATGGCTGCGGAGAATGGGAGGCCGCGAATTGGTGATGAAGGTGGAAATGAGATTGTCGGGCTAAAGAGTAAGCGTGGTCGACCAAAGGGTTCAAAGAATAAGCAGAAAATTCTTATTGGTAAAGAAAATCAGGGAATGCCCTGCAAACTCATGGGCAGAAATGACGGTAGTGGTGTTGAAACTTTTTGGCCAATGTGGTCTGAGAATGAGAGGCCTACTCTTGTAAGTGAAGAAGATCAGGAGATGGCGATTAAAGCCACGGGTGGTAGTGGGAGTGCAGGTAAGATTATCCAACCAAAAGATAATCGTAAGGGTTCAAAGGACAACAAAAGCCAACCCAAGGGTTCAAAGCATAAGAGAGTTATTATTGTTGGTGAAGCTTTGAATAAGATACTAGCGCAGAGACATCAAGATTACACATTTCCTTCCAAGCTAGTTCCAGTTGAGCAATTGAGGTATTCTGGTGAAATAGAGACCGAGTCTAATGAGTTCACATCTGAACCCGGAAAAGTTTGGAAAAGACCTAGAGGGAGGCCCCGGAAGTTCAACAACAAACGGAGTAATTCTGACGGCTTTAGGGTGGGAAGACCAACTTCAAACGGATTGGAAAATTCGGGATTATCAGTGAGTTACTTTGCATCCATCTCTTTTCTTTTTGGCCATTATTTATTTGAATTAGGATTTCACTTGTTAATGGTTAACAAATTAGAGGAAGCAAGAACTTTAGGGCTGTTACCATCATGTAGAGCTGTTATTCTACTATATCACTGCCAAACTACTGAGAGTTTTCATGCCATGAATTTTCACATAACTCGGCATTCATAGAGTTTTGTACTGGATATATGGATAAGGTTAACATCCTCACCTCAAATGTAACTGTTGGCTATCCTTCTCTGCTGTGCTGGTGCTGACCGGCATTTATGCTCTTAGCGAACTTAGAAATTGTGGCTTTGCTTTCAGAGAGCTTTCTTATCTGGAAACTAAAGAATGCAAATATTATTTTTATGGCTATGGTCATAATTTAATTTCTGTGGACGAAGTCCACTCTCTTCCATTTTTTCCCTTCTTCTGTGGAAGAGAAGAATACTGCATTTTAGCAATTTTGCAAAGATTTGTTGTTTTGAAGGAATGATAAACTAAAAATTACGTTCCATGATACAAATGGTGACTTGGAATTTATCCATGAAGTACAGAAAACATGAAATATAAGATTTCTGGTGGTAATTTCCATGATGTGAATGGTTAACAACAGAGAGGTTTTGGTTGCTTTCATGGTCTTTACAGTGGAGTTCTGCAATCTGAGCTGACTGGCTTTGAAAGCAACCAATTTATTGGTAGTACAGTATACCAATGTTACTCATTCAGTATTCTGATTAGGCAAGTTCTACTATCCTAAGCACGCATGAAACAAGTGAATTTTAAAGTACCAATGACAATGAGTGTAGAAAATGGGAATAATATTTTTGCATCACTGGTTTATCCAATTCTCTGACATGACTCTTTCCCCCACCCCACCCTCTTCTTTGCTTCTGGTCCCATATCGCATCTGTAAAAGAGGTCATGACAGAATGCTGTATCTGCTGTGTACTATTCTAATTGTTTCATCAATTCGTTGTCGTTGAGAAATTTTAGCATTAAATAGTTAGACATACAAATTTTCAACTGCGTGCCAATCTAACTATGTTTTTGTTTAGGGTGATACTAGCAAGAAAAGTCAAAGGAGTTTAATGTGCCATCAGTGCTGGAGGAATGATAGAACCGGAGTTGTTGTTTGTTCCAATTGCAGAAAGAAATGTTATTGCTACAACTGCCTTGCAAAGTGGTAATAAGAACTCACAAAGCTTTTTTAACAACCCTAGCTTTTTTAGTTCAACAGCTTCATTGAGACTAATAAAGAAGTTTTCAGCTTCTTATGTTTAATAAAGAGTAAATGGTTCATTTTTTTTTTTATAAACTTGGGACATTTTTTGTGAACTTCAATTGTATTTCTTTGCCGATATAACACGGTTCTCATCCAATGGTTCTGAAAAATAAATAAATAGGTACCCAGAGAAAACAAGAGATGATATGGCGATTGCATGTCCATTTTGTCGTGGTAATTGCAATTGCAGAGTATGTCTCAAGGAGGATTTAAATGTGATGGTTTGTTCCTCTGTTCCTTTTTTCTTCTTCTTTTCTGTTTCATATCCTGTGGTTCTGCATGACACATTTCATATGCCAAACAAGTTTTTGGTTTTAACAGGTTGGACAAGAACAAGATGATATGGATATCAATGTCAAATTGCAAAAGTTGCTTTACTTGCTGTATAAAACTCTGCCTCTCCTAAGGCATATTCAACAGAAGCAGAGCTCTGAATTAGAGGCTGAAGCCAGCATACGTGGTATTGCTCTTTGATATAATAATCACTCAGTAAGTTTAGTTTCCAACTAGATATTTTACTCAGAATGCCCGAAAATGTGTTTCATCTTCTCTTTCATAGGTGTCAAAGTTGTGGAAGAGGATATTTCAAGATCTGCACTTGACGATGATGATAGAGTATATTGGTACCATCTCATGCTCCCTGATGGAACTGAAAAATCTGTTGTTCATGAATTCAACTTGTGGTATCTCTAGCATACTATTTTGTTTTCATCATAGTTGACTATATTCTCTCTGTTCTTACACTGGTATCTTTATCCATCATAGTTGATTAAATTTATCCATTACAATGGCCAACGTGACTATCGGTGTTAGCTCTGAGTCTGCATTTAAATGCACTGAAACTTCTGCATTTGTTATTACTTTGTTCTCAATGGTACAAGTTTGTAATTATGAACACATACTTGTTTAACAGTGACAATTGCAATACATCCATTGTTAATTTCCACCGAAGCTGCTCCAATCCTGATTGTTCTTACGATCTCTGTCTCACTTGTTGCCGAGAACTAAGAACTGGATTGCAGTGTGGAGGTGATGAAGCAGAATCTTCCCACCAACAGCTTTTTGAAGGACTAAGCGGTCAAAATACAGAACTGAATGTTCAGACTGCAAATGGGAAGGCATATGATTTGGAGAGCCATATGGCCTTTCCTGTTAATGAGGGCATAGCTGACATGTCATGTAACTTTCCTAATTGGAAAGCAGAGGCTGATGGTAGGATTCCTTGCCCTCCAAAAGTGCGAGGAGGTTGTGGTAGTGAGATGCTTGCACTGAGACGTATATTTGAAGCTAATTGGGTCGAAGATTTGATTAAGAGTGCAGAGGACCTCATTTTCAAGTATCAACCACCAGATAATGATTTTTCTCAAGGATGTTCTTTGTGTCATCCTATGAACATTGCAGGAAATGCAACAAGAGATTCTGAAGCAAGGCGAGCAGCTTATAGGGAGAGCAGTCATGATAACTTGCTCTATTGCCCAAATGCTGTTCACTTGGGGGACAATGAGTTTGAACATTTTCGAATGCATTGGATGCGAGGTGAACCTGTCATTGTTAGAAATGTCCTGGAAAAGACTACTGGTCTTAGTTGGGAACCAATGGTCATGGGGAGGGCTTTTGTTGGGGCAAAAAAAATACTGAAGGAGGAGGTAGCGAGGTTTAAAGCCATTGATTGCTTACATTGGTGTGAGGTATGTGTTCCCTCCCCCCCTTCCACTGCCCCCCTCCCCCTCTTGTATTATAGTGCTTTGGTGCATTTCTTGAGTGGCTAATGTGATTTCTTCAATTTGTCTTGATGACATGATCATTTCAAATCGCATTTAATTTCTCCAATGAATGTACTGCATGGATGATAGCTTCTGATCCAGTAACATCTCAGTGATCCATAGACCATGGTCCATAGCATGTTAACTTTTTTTCACCATTTAAGCTTATGTTACGTCTATTTCAACATGTCATGCAACCAAAAAAAGTACTGCTGCAATACCTAGCTTCTGTCTACTTGCAATTATCATGAGCTGTGGGTTTGAGCCTGGCAATTCTGACCTAGCATATAATGAATAGCAAGGACTTCAATCTTCTTCTGATCGAGTGGGAACTCTGAAACTTGGCTGACACATTATCATACTGTACTGTATGCCCGTCCTCTCAAGTTGAGAGGCTGAACAATCAACCACCTGTGAGTTCATGATAATTTCAATGATTTTAGTAATTTTTTGTTGTAGCTTGATGTGGATGGAACCCTAAAGCACGAACTTAAGTTTGAACATATAAGTTCACTCTGAACAATCAACCACTTGTGATTTCATGATAATTTCAATGATTTTAGTCTCTATGTATTACTATAATGTGGTATATCTTACCATCTTTTAGTCTGTCAACCTTAGATTATTTCAGGGTTTTCCTATCTTGTCTTGACGTGCCTTAAGTGAAAAAGTTCTCTTCCTGGCTTTTGGAAATAAGAAAAAACATAGAATTCTAATAAATGTCTAGTTAATGAGATGAAGATTGGGGGTATTCAGCTTGTACCATGTAAGACAGTTTATCTTGCATGTTGCACATGCATATATCAGGCTATCAGCCAATGTATTACATGCTACTCTGGCATGCAGTTGTCTTATATATTTTGCTGCTTCTGCTGAAATATTTTCTTGCTAATTTAAGCTGTGAACTTTTTGTTCTTTATTGTTGCTGCAGGTTGAGATTAATATCTTCCAGTTCTTCAAGGGCTATCTACAGGGCCGTAGTTATAGGAATGGGTGGCCAGCAATGTTGAAGCTGAAGGATTGGCCTGCATCAAATTCTTTTGAGGAGTGTCTGCCAAGACATGGCGCTGAATTTGTAGCCATGCTTCCCTTTTGTGACTATACCAATCCTAGGTCTGGTCTTCTGAATCTAGCCACCAAGCTTCCTGCTGTTTTGAAGCCAGACCTGGGACCCAAAACATATGTTGCTTATGGATCTTTGAACGAGCTTGGTAGAGGTGATTCAGTGACAAAATTACATTGTGACATTTCTGATGCGGTACGCAGTAACTTTGGGGATCTATGCTTTGTTGTTATGTTGACATATTGTTGCTTTTTGGCTTTTCTGACATGCACATCACCTTGTTATTGTGCTCTTTGGTGATCCAGTGCCTCCGTCACCTTCATCATAATTAACTAATTGATTTGTGATTTACTTCATTTCAGTGTACTTCATCAATCATTTTTGTTTTTCCTGAAGCACAAACATAAATGTCTGAATTTGGATAATGAATTGTCAGGTTAATGTACTGACCCACACAAATGAAGTAAAGATTCCTCCAGGCCAACAAAAAGTCATAAACAAATTAAAAAAGAAATATGAAGCTGAAGATTTCCATAAGCTTTGTGGTGGGACACATAAGTTTCCAAGGACATCTAGAAGAAAGCCACCAAAGAGATCTTGCAAAGATAAAAGCATGGCTCATAAATATCCTAAAAAAGAAGACATTACCGAGAGTGACTCTACCTTACTGGAAAGGCTAATTGCAGAGGAAGGAACACTGGATGAACAACAAAATAAATCCTTGGATTTGTGTAAATTAGGATCAGATAGAGCTTGGGCTTTTGACAGTCCTGCTTCTCCAGAAAGTCAAGTGGTTGTTAAGTCTGATGGCAAGTCAGTGGGAGATTTTAATAAAATGGTTCAGAAATTGGATCTTCATACGTGTGATTCGAGCTCCTCTTTGCCAGGAAGGAATTTTGAGAGGACATGTGATATGGTTAAGAAAGAGGTTGACTTGCTAAGATGCTCATCACCATGTAATGAACTTGCAAAAGATGGAACAGTTGAAAGAAATTCATGTGATTTAAATCATCAGCCTCCTAATGTAACAACTGAACCAAAGTCTGTCAGCAGGGAAGATTCTTCAAGTGAAACAGTTTTAGGCAATGTAATTAACGACTTAGAGTCAACCCAACTGGATGCAAATTCGGCTAGAGATTCCCTTCAAAACAATGATATCTCAGAGATTGCATATGGAGGCGCTGTTTGGGACATTTTTCGCCGGCAGGATGTGCCCATGTTAATTGAGTACCTACAGAAGCATCAGAAAGAATTCTGCCACATCAATAATCTTCCTGTGAATGCTGTGAGCGTTATTTCCTAACAAATTTGCCTATATTATTTTGACTTGTTTGAGTTGATGTACTTCACTTGCACTTGCTTCAGGTTATACATCCTATTCATGACCAAACCTTTTATCTAAATGAGAGGCATAAAAAGCAGCTGAAGGAAGAGTTCGGTAAAAACTTGTGCATTTTCAAATAATTTAAATTGTGATATGGATAAAGGACACGGCATCGTGTAATCATGAATTATATTCAGGTGTTGAACCATGGACATTTGAGCAACACCTCGGTGAGGCTGTGTTCATTCCTGCAGGATGTCCTCATCAAGTGAGAAATAGACAGGTGCAGTTCTCTTTAAATCAAATGTGTTTTTATCCTGAGCTTGCCTTTTAGCAGTACTAGGAAATCTGCTTTTTCTCTTCTTTCATAATTTGTGCCAAAACTCCTCCCCCCTCACCCCCCAAAAAAACCCCAAAAACAAAAAGAATGTGACATAGCTCAATATGTTGGAGTCTTTGTTGGTTTCCCTGTTTTGTTGAAGTTGTTTTAACTGTCCTTATGGTCCCATTTGGCCGGAGCAACTGCATTGAAGGCAATAATCGTGTATTAATACTACTCAAAATCCATGACTTTTTTAAGAAAGGAGACACTTAGATCCGTATAAATAGCTTGAAAGAGAAAAATAAAAGGGTGCGATTAAGGTTTGAATTAGTGGGGCTGCAAAAGACCTACCCTATTTTCGCTAAAGAGAGGCATCCTTTACTTATTTGGTAACAAGTGGAAGAGGCATCTATAGTGAAGTCATTTCTGCATGTGATGGAAGCTCAAAGTTTAATACGTAATAGTTTGACATTGGGCAGATTTAGGGAATCTATCTATATATGCTTGTGGTGAGTTTTGTTAAAGTATTAATTAAATAATTAAATTCACAATTTCCTATTAACTTAAGATTTTGAGATAATTAGTGATTTAACATGGTATTTACCTTATATTTCAATGAAAGATTCCACAAATTGGGTTTCACTTGTTGAGGGATTGTTTGAGCTCACACGTGAGCGGGAGTATTAAAGTATTAATTAAATTATTAAATTCACTATTTCTTATTAGTTTAAGCTTTTTAGATAACTTGGGATTTAACAAGTTTAGGGTTAAAAGAACTTATGGATCTAGGGTTGAGAATCTTAAAAGAAAGGGTTAGGATTCAAAAGTTGACTTGACTAGGGTTTAAAACGAGTGAGAACAAGAGCAATCTTGAAGCAAACAGTAGCTGGAAATTTCTGGACAGCAACTGTTTTTGGGAATTTAAGGCTAATTTGCTAGGTTACGTGGTAGCCATTTGGTAAAGTATGGCGGTTGTTATGGTTTCGATATCTAGGGAAAAGGGCTTGATTTAAGGTTGTAAAGAAACAGAAAAGAGATAGCTCCCTTGCTGTTCAAGGGCTGTGAACAGTGATTTGAACTTAACAACAATGTGTCAAAGAAGAAGAGAAGAAGAACGCTCTAAGCAAGCATTCATTCAATAAGGCAAGCCACTGATTACACCATTAGTCAGGTGTGAATTTTTTTTAATATAATAAAGTATCCTCGGAAAAAAGAGAGAATATTTTTTTTTGATAAGTAAGAAAGTAGATAATAAAGTTAGAAAAAAGAGAGAATATAATTAAGAATATTTATATAAACCCATTGACTCTTGACCTACAAGGATTAGAACTCTAATTTGGCTAGTAAACGAATTTTTAGTAAAACCCAATAGAAGACTTAAAGTAATACTATGTGCATGAAGAATTCTATGAAATTTCAGATCTACTCCTGCACATAAAAATACACATGACTCATAAATTAGTGAGTCAATTTAAAAAGTGTTTTGATCCTAAGACATTTATAATAAGCTTTGAAAGCATATAGGTCTTGTTTCAATCGTGAAAAACTCTTAAGCTGCCAAAGCAAAAAGTCAATTTAAAGATGGCAACATGCTTCAATATGTTATTTATTAATTACCTTATGTTTTAGTTCAGAAGAAACCTTGATGGATGGATTTTGTCTATCTGGATCAGTTGAGTTTGGCAGATTAAGTAAAATTGTATCAAGAACATGGAAGTCATAAAGTCTCATAAGCTCTTTCAGAGAGTATTCAAATATTTTTAGTTTTTATCTTCAGTATGCCATATCAAGTTTAACACTTTCTCATGATCTATTCCAGTCATGCATCAAAGTGGCCCTCGACTTTGTTTCCCCTGAGAACGTTCAAGAATGCATTCGGTTGACGGAGGAGTTTCGTTTGCTACCAAAAGACCATAGATCTAAGGAAGATAAATTGGAGGTACATGCCATTTCAATCATCATTTGCAACTCGTTCGTAATGTGCTTCTCTCAATAATTTAGAGCATAGAGGTAGATGTCATGGCTATGTGATTGTATGAATTTCTTTTTTTATATGCCTAGCTTTAGAGTCAAAGAAGATTATGAACCTTTATCCAATGAAATAATGTCTGATTTTTCAAATGGTTACCAACAGGTTTACCAATACATGACTTTTTCTGATTGGCACATCCTCCTATTTTTCAAGCTTATGTAACATTTTCCTTTTTGAATCTGTAATGGAAAGTGTCACTGCTTTTTTATCTTGGAATCAGTACTTTTTAGTGCCATGTTTATGAGGCTACTGCTTGCTGTATCTCTTGACTTTTCTGACACTCCAGAGATTTCTTTGTTCATAGGTAAAGAAAATGGCAGTACACGCTGTTTGTGTTGCTGTTAGTGAAGCCAAAAATCTGACGTCAAAAATTATGTAAGTCCTCTTGACCTCATTACCTTCCGCTAACACATCTTACCTTTAGAGGGCCATGATTTATTGGATGTTAATAAAATTGGTAGATTCTTTATTAGCAGCTGTAAGATATGACGTCAAGTTGCAAGCTGACTACCATGGCTATGTTGATTGCCATATGTACATTGGCCATTATGGATATCGTCCTTAATGTATTAAAAGTAGCATTTGCTATTTGTGAAATTTGATTGAGATGAGCCACTTAAAGGATTCTTATGAACTGAAGCAAACTTATAATGAGATTTACCCGGATTTTTCTGTTCCCTCCTTCCAAGAATAATAGAAGAAAAGAATCTTAAAATAAACTTAATTTGTTCAGTTCTATGGTAAGGGTGAAGTATAATTCTTATTCTTAGCATTCAGCCAATATACGACAACAATCATAGGGAAGAAGAAAAGCAATTAGAGTATTATCTTCAAGACCCAATTGACCTCGACTGATTACAATTGAGGGCAACAGTACTGGTTCTGTTTCCTAGAAACATGAAAGATGTGACAAGATAACATCACATCAAGTACTTTCTCATTGAGCTGATTCATGGCCACACATTCATCCAAAACAAACATGAATAACCACGTCATACAAGCATAGGGATCAGGCTAATCCATAGTGAAGTTTTTTTGGTTCTTTCAGGCAGATATAGAGAATCCTAATCAACTGCTGAGTACATTCCTCTTGATGAAGCTTGAGGCGAGCACAAGGTTTTCTTCTTTTGTTGGGGAATTTGGAGGGGCCAAAGTTGAAGTTTCCCAATTCCCAATAAAGCACACATGCTTCAGTGCTTCAACGATTTACTGGGTTTGCATTTAGAAAGATAATTTGACTACCTCAGATGAATCAAACAAGAAATCCAAGAGATGATCCAAAATTTAAAAGGAAAAAATTGAGTTCTTAATAAGATTTAAGAATCAAAAACTCGGCAAGGACATCTTGCAACAGTTCTCTCTTGAACACAGCTCTCCTTAAAGGACAAAGGCTCCACCCCAAAATTCTAGGAGTGAGAGAAACAAAAAGAGATCAGAAAGTGTGTAGTTAGTTAAGTGAGCAAGGTAGATTTTGAATGAGCCCCACAATAACACTACTCTCATTTGGCCCATTTCCAGTTTTATTTTTGTTAAATGTTTTTACTGAGCCCTGTGTTGTCTTTATTGGGGTGTTTGTTAGGGTCCCCCACCCCCTTGTTATGAACCTATTGTTGCTGTATCGAAATTTATCTTACCAAAAAAAAAAGTGAGCAGGGAAGATTTTGAATGGTATTTGCTTTAAGGATCTTAAGATAATGTCATCATAGGACTGATAGAATGGATAAGTGTTTTTTGTGATACCAACTATTTTCTCAAGCATGTATATTATTCCATATCCTCAAGATTGTTTAATGTATATATGCCCTTTTCTTAGCTTCTGATGGTTGTCAGTGGACCTTGCAGTTCATCAAATGGAGACAAGAAAGCTTAGGGGCATCCATTTTAATTGATGGCTCCCGTTAGAAAAGGATGAAGGACTTAACTGTCAAGAAAGTAGTTGGTGTTCAGTGTGTTGCACATCTTGGACACATTTTTGTTGGGAATGGTTAGTGACCAACAGATGTTTTCCTACCTCAAAACCCCGGACTGTACAGAGCAAGTTTTTTGTATATTGTACTGGATCCATGCTGGACTCTTGTAAAGAACTACTTTTTGTCAATGATAGTTAATGGGGTTATGATGGATGCCATATGGATGTTTGTGCCTGGAGCAAGTCTAGATGATATTTGCATCTTTTGTTTTAATGATCTCATCTTTTGTTTTTGCTTTTTTGTTTTTCTTAATTTCTTGAGAAATGCTACATGCATTTCTAACATGGTAGTGAAAATCACTATTAGTCCATGTTAGAGAGCGTATATTTGAGAGCGTGTAATTGAGAGTGCATTTAGCATTTCTCTTTATTGAATAGAAGAAACAAATCACAAGAGATTTATCATATCATTGATTGAGAGTGCATTTAGCATTTCTCTTTATTGAATAGAAGAAACAAATCACAAGAGATTTATCATATCATTGATTCGCGAACTACGGGTCCAAACTTTGACACTCAGAATTTTGAAAATAGAATGTAATATTTGGTTCTATTTGTTTCGATATAAAATGTTTTTCATCGAAGTAAAGCAAAATTGTGCATTTGTCATCCTATCTATTTGTTGCATGCGTATGCTTAGATAACACTATGAAAACACAGCTTTAAAAGAAATGATTTCAAACAAGAACATAAAAACAAGAAAATATTGTTTGGCAAATGTTTTTGTGAACAAGAACATAAAAAATCATTCTGAATCAACGGAAGATAATATATGATTATTCGTTCCGAAATCACTTCAATAGAATCCTGCGTAACAGGATTTTTAAGCCACACCCACTATTGTATTTGTGGTCCAAGATTTGGCTTCTAGTAAGGGAGTCGCTGAAGGACAAAACACAAAAATAGATTTTTAAAATGGGTCCCATATGCTATGCTAAGCCAACGACGTCGTTTTATAATAGTAGATTTTCTCGAAACCTCATAGACCCTTTTCTTTAATTATACATTTTCTGCTGTCTTACAATTTTTATGTTCTTCGTCCTTCCTCTGAAGTCTGATGCATCTACAAAATTCTCCCACCGTACATGATAATCTCAAATTCTGACAAGCCCATTTCAATTGGCCTCCGATTCTTTCAAACCCCTCTGAAATCTCATTTGAACCCCTCTATGATTTCTAGAATTCATTTTCTCCCTGCCTAAAATTTTCCCTCCTTTCCTTCACTTTCCCAGTTTCCCGGGGAAAAAAGTATTATCACGCCCACATGGCTGCCGCGCTCAGATCCAAATCTTCCAAGGATACGGCATCGTTCACGGTATCCCAGTTCCGCTACTTCGTATTCAACTACATGCACGACGGTCGCATGGCCAGCTCTCACTGTACGCACCGTACCAAGTGGGATGACCTCTACATGAACACCCCCTACCACTTCACCTCCTTCAAACCCGTGTCTTTACGCGGCGAGTTCATCGAAAAGGGTACTCAATTCTCCGATGGTAATCGGAGAAACACTCAAAGTTGTGGTTTTGATAAGAATTGGAGCGAAAAGTTGAGCTGTAGGTTTACTACTGTGTTGAGCTCCGATGGGGACCCACGGGAGGTGTGGTCCGGGGACGGAATGGTGATAAAGACGGGCAGTTCGAGCTTGCATGTGGTTCGTGGTGGCGATACGAGCACCGGCACGGGCGGTGGTGGGATTGGGTCGAATTCGAAGGATGGGTGCTGGGGAGGGTCCAATATGGGGAATAATTTTCCGACGCCGAAGGAGATTTGTATGGGGCTTGACAAGTTTGTAATTGGTCAGGAGAGGGCCAAGAAGGTGAATTTTGTTTACATTTAGTTCGTTTTGTATGGCTTTTTATGATTGCTTGCTTTTGTGCTACTTTCTGTGATTGCTTTTCTGGGAGATGGCTTTGTTTCCTGTAGGTATATAAATAGGAAGACATTGTTATGGGATTAGTGCTGCATTTTCAAACGTGTGTGATGAGTCGCATATGTCTATATTTTGGTGAATGATGTCCTTTGATATTGTTCGTCTATTTAATGTATAATAGTCGGAACTTATCTTTTTTCACGGTTCTGAGTTCTCCTAATTTTATTGCTTGGATACAGGTGCTTGCTGTGTCGGTTTACAATCATTATAAGAGGATATATTATGAGTCCCTTCAAAAGTGGTTAGTATTGTACCTTCAATATATATATAACTTGTCTGAATATACATCCTTTTATTTTATTTTTTTCTTCATATATACCTTCAATGTGCATCAGCTTATGGTTTCTACACCACATGGGTAACAGTTAAATCCTCAAATCCATTCATGACATTGGTGTATACTATGGCTGGAATGAATTAAATGATTCACGCTGCATTTTCAACTATTGAATTGTTATGGAAGAGTGATACCCTCTCACCGTCTTACCGAGCTTTTAGAAATTGATTGCTTGATCTCCCCCTTATGGGGAGTGCTGCATGAATACCTTTCGATTACAAGGCAAATAGTTAATGCATGCAATCTTGTGTGCGCGTTTTGCTGGTCGCTACAATTAACCATGGTTATTAGGTTTAGATCACTATATCTAACATGTTACTACCATTTGGAAAGTTAGGCCAGCAGAAGAATCAAGTAACAAGAAAGCAGATGTAGTGGATGATGATCGAGTAGAACTTGAGAAAAGTAATATCCTTCTAATGGGGCCAACAGGATCAGGTAATTTATTGTAATCCTTGTATTTAAGTGCTTTTCAGTTCATGTTGGTACTACTCTACTTATTCTTCTCAAATGCTATTTCAAGGACAGGGAAGACATTACTTGCCAAAACTTTGGCTCGGTTTGTGAATGTTCCTTTCGTCATTGCAGATGCAACTACGCTGACTCAGGCAAGTTGATGACTCTTTGTTGCTTTGTAACTGGGTATCATCACCCCTCAATTTATTATTTATTGAGAGTTTTACAAATGCATAAATGCTATTTTGCTTTTGGGAAGACTGCATTTATGGTCAAGGAAATTTGGAAAAACTACATTTTCCAACCCAAACTATCACATGGTTTGTGATGTTCCCCACCAATGTTTCAATTTAGGTGATTGACCCCCTAATTTGAAAGAATTGTTGCAAACCACCCCCTCAAACAATTTTTCCAACCCAAACTATTACCTGGTTTGGGAAATCTATGCATGTGATTTGCACGTGATAGTTGGGCTGTTTTACGGTTGGAAGACATCCCGGGTGCCTATCTTAGCTACAAGACAGAATCAACCCAAGCTGTGAAGGGTGATGCACCAATCACAGATTTAGTTTGTAGAAAACTTATGCATAAACATGTTAATTTTTAGTTAATGGGTAGTGATTTACTTTCTTGGTTTGAAGTGTAATTGCTGTCTGTTATACACAGTTGAGTAGAATTAGTAATGGGTCCTGATCTCATGTTGTTATTTGCAGGCAGGATATGTCGGGGAAGATGTGGAGTCTATATTGTACAAACTCCTTATGGTAATTCTGACAAGCCTACTCTATTTATATGTATCATAATTTTTTTGAAGCGCTAATATTTTCTGAACATTCATGACTTCCCTTCAGTGGCATATGTGCATGTTATTCGTGAATTGCTATTTTCTACTTACAATCTTTATTATCTTTGCTTCCCTCTTTTTCTCCATCACCTTGTAGTGGATGATATTTTCAAGCTGAACATATAAAATTTTATTGTCTTTTGGTTTTAGATTTCGATGAGAGTGCAAATGAATTTTGTTTTTATGCCAGAGGCAGAAATAGTCAGAGAGAAGTACAGTTTTAGCAGTTTGCTGTAGGCAATCATGTCAAGGCAACCAGGCATTGTAATATTTGGTTTGCAACTGAGATTCATCCATACTTTAAAACTGGTTACTGCTTGACCCCGGGTCATTAGTTTGTACATGGTGGTTGTCATGCCTTATTCACTTGTATGAGTTATTACCTCGTATAGTGCTTTCTGCGTTGGACGTGTTAAACTGTTTGGTATTGGAAATACAAATCTTGAATCAATATCTTTGACTGTAGAACTCCAAGTGTATAGTTAAACTATGTATAGTCTTATCTCAGTTCTTACCAATATATATGTTTCATTCTCTGCCTTATTCAAATTTTCCAGCCTTCATTTTGTACCTCAGCTTCTACTCAGTCGTTATAATGTCCTTGTATTAAGCAAACCAATATTCTGACTACGTCATCTTCGACAATCACTTCTGCCTCTCTCTCTCTCTATTGCACTGGCGGACATTCCTCTCTTATGTTAAGAGAGGAAAAATATGCGTGCTGCAATAGAAACTTATTCATTAATAGAGGTGTTTTTCTGACTTATAGTATTATTCTGAGGAATTTTACATTTCATATCAATTTCATCAATTAGAAGTATTTCGGAGATGTTTTTTTCGTTTCCCTTAAATATAGGCATGAGCTTTTATTTCCCTTAATATGCACTTGGATTATCGATTATAGGTGTTTTACTTGTGCATTTATATTTCAGGTTGCTGACTATAATGTGGCAGCTGCCCAGCAGGGCATTGTTTACATTGATGAAGTTGACAAAATTACCAAAAAGGTTTCCCTTTCCTTTTTTTTTTTTTACTCAATTCTCGCTCCTCTTTATATTTTTGAAAAGAACTTCTTTTGTCCGTTTTTAAAGCTTTCTACATCTTCCACTTTTCTACTTTGCAGGCTGAGAGCCTTAACATTAGTAGAGATGTGTCTGGGGAGGGTGTTCAGCAGGCATTACTAAAGATGCTGGAAGGAACAGTAAGTGCACTTTTTATGTAAATTGGCGATGAAAGTTAATTAATGGTCCCTTGTAAGTTACCGGTTGGGCATAATGGAGATGATGTGTTACTGTTGAGTCAGCCTCAGAACCCTTTATAGAATGGATAAACACATTAACTACAAGAATGATCTAAACTTTTATTTAGTAGAGTGGATATTTACTTCTTTACTGTCTGATCTATGGGTTCCCTCTGTTCTAGGTTGTCAATGTTCCTGAGAAGGGAGCTCGAAAGCACCCTCGAGGTGAAAATATACAGGTACATGCACTGCGTTATTCTTTTCACAGATCAGGAAAAAAAGTCAGTTATTAAATTATATGTGCTGTTATTGTATCTTCACAGATTGATACAAAGGACATTCTTTTCATCTGTGGAGGTGCCTTTAATGAATTGGAGAAAACAATCTCAGAAAGGTTGGCCAATATAGAGATAAAATTCTGTGGTATTAGTTGTGTAACTTGCTTTTTTTTCTTAAAAAAAAAAAATAATAATTGGAATTGGAATTTTTTTTTTTTCTTTCCATTCCAGGCGCCAAGATTCTTCTATCGGGTTTGGTGCTCCTGTACGTGCCAACATGAGGGCTGGTGGTGTTACAGATGCTGCTGTTGCATCATCTTTATTGGAGACTGTAAGTGCACACTCATCTTCAATTAAAAAGTAGCAGCTTATGACCTTCTTTTTGTTAATTATAATTTATCTTAAATAAGAAACCCTAATTCACATAACTAATATTTTGCAGCAGTTTTGGATATTTGCTTTCTAATGCAAGTGTTCTTGTTTGTAGGTTGAAAGTAGTGACCTCATTTCATACGGTTTAATACCCGAATTTGTTGGACGGTTTCCCATACTTGTCAGTTTGTCGGCTCTAACCGAAAACCAACTTGTGCAGGTGATATGTCGCATCTTGTTTGTCTTGTTCTGAAAAAAAAAAAAAATGGTGTGAAAATGTTCTTATTTTTGTGCCCGTCTTCTGTGGTATGATAAAGAGGATTATGGATCANTGTAGGTTGAAAGTAGTGACCTCATTTCATACGGTTTAATACCCGAATTTGTTGGACGGTTTCCCATACTTGTCAGTTTGTCAGCTCTAACTGAAAACCAACTTGTGCAGGTGATATGTCGCATCTTGTTTGTCTTGTTCTGAAAAAAAAAAAAAAATGGTGTGAAAATGTTCTTATTTTTGTGCCCCTGTCTTCTGTGGTATGATAAAGAGGATTATGGATCAAGTAGAGATATTGAAAGACATAGCTTGACAAACTAACTGAGCTAACAATTGTTTTATAGTCGTCTTCATGAATTAAGTTTTGACGCATTTGGCAATATATTTTTTATCTCACTTCTCGTTTTTATTGGGTTGGATGTGGTGGGAAATTATTTGTTACATGTCAATGGTCCCTTTTAATTGTACTTCTGACAATTGTAACCTTTTCAAAGCTTTTTATTCAGCACAAATATCGACACTATTAAGTCAACTTATGGCAATAACGTTTTGTAGGTCCTTACAGAGCCAAAAAATGCCCTTGGGAAACAATACAAAAAGATGTTTCAGATGAATGGCGTAAGTTTTTCTTCTGGGACCACTCTTTCTTCTTATAGATCGTTTCAAACTCTAGACATTCTATTAAAAATGTTGATTTCTTGCATGTTCAACACAATCTTGCTTGTCCATGTTAGGCTTGCAGAATCTATTGCTCATTCTGTTTTCACAAATGTTATAGGTCAAGCTGCATTTAACGGAAAATGCCTTGAGATTAATTGCTAGAAAAGCAATATCGAAGAACACGGGGGCTCGGGGCTTACGAGCAATATTGGAGAATATACTAATGGATGCTATGTATGAGGTACATAAAATTTCTTCGAATTTTTCTTACCTTTATCGCTATGCATCATATTGCTCCATAAAACATTTGGAATTGCTCCATAAAACATTTGGAATTATCACTTTCAGACGATGCTTCTTTTATTAGTTATTGAATCTTTTGCAGATTCCAGATGTTAGAACAGGTGATGATATAATAGATGCAGTAGTAGTTGATGAAGAGGCTGTTGGGTCCGACCGNTCAACACAATCTTGCTTGTCCATGTTAGGCTTGCAGAATCTATTGCTCATTCTGTTTTCACAAATGTTATAGGTCAAGCTGCATTTAACGGAAAATGCCTTGAGATTAATTGCTAGAAAAGCAATATCGAAGAACACGGGGGCTCGGGGCTTACGAGCAATATTGGAGAATATACTAATGGATGCTATGTATGAGGTACATAAAATTTCTTCGAATTTTTCTTACCTTTATCGCTATGCATCATATTGCTCCATAAAACATTTGGAATTATCACTTTCAGACGATGCGCCTTTTATTAGTTATTGAATCTTTTGCAGATTCCAGATGTTAGAACAGGTGATGATATAATAGATGCAGTAGTAGTTGACGAAGAGGCTGTTGGGTCCGACCAACGCGGGCGCGGAGCTAAGATCCTCTATGGCAAGGGTGCATTGGATCGTTATCTTTCACACGAGAGAGAACCTGAGGTGGAAATAGAAGCTCGGATTGTTGCCAACATGTAACCTCGGGTGAAATTTATTTGTACTCTCATACTTTGTACATAGTTATACATTTATTTAATGAGTATATAATTTGCAATTGTACTAAATAGCACAATGCTCCAATGGTCTGCAGTGCTTGATCTAATAAATATATAATTTACCTCCATCAATCTAAACAGAAACTTCTCTTTTCCCTGATTTTTTTAGGGAAATATGAACAGAAATTGCAGATCTATCATTGTGCAGTTGCTTGGCCTATTTGATAGGTGAAAATGTAAGCTTATAGAATATTATACATACCCCAAGAATTCAACAGAATTTATTTACTTTTATCTTTTCCTTATTAGGTATATCTCTCATATTCTTCCTTGCGCATTTCCGCCTTTGAACGAATTTTCAATTATTTATAATAATAAAAAAAAAAATCCCAATTTTTGGATTGGTTCACATATAATTAAGGTGTTTTGCACCTGAATCATGGATTAAAAGTAAAGGTTCCATAGAGCAATCATTCATGCGTCACCATAGTGATGAGTAAGTAGACACTAAAATTGTAAATTCAATTTCCTTTCTGGATTTCTAAACTGAGTTGTAGGAATCAAATAAATTTTTAATTAGAACGTGAAAAATTACATAATTTTTTTAAAGCATGTGAGAAGAAAAATTTTTGTCAACTCTGTTTGAAATTTTGTCCTTTCCTTTATAAGTTGATTTAATTTGCCTCCTCCTTTATCTACGTGGCAGGTTAGCTTACAAATATAGTGAGTTTAGTGAAAGCAATGAATTTGGATTTGAACTCTCACCTATCTAAATAGAACTCTCTTTTAACTTCGTTTTCAATCAAAGGGCAATACACAATGAGGACTGTTGTGATTTCTTCCTAGTGAATCATGAGGCCATGAGGGTGATGGCCATATTTTTTTTATTGACTTTTCAACTGACAATTTTTTATTTATTTTTTTTCAAATTAGATTTGAAAAAACTTCTTAATCCGGTTTCTTATTTTCACAGATGTCGGCATAATTATGCCTTTTTGAGTTGGACCTTTTCATGGCATGTATGATAGGTCAAGTAAGATAAAGATTCACAACAATTAGCTCAATTTAGACAACTAATGTGAAAAAGTTTATATTCAATTGTCTAAATAAATTTTGAACTATTTGCCCCGACCACCTCCTCACTTACTATAGCCATTCAATCCAAGCCAAATATTCCGGAGAAAAAGTTGTGAATAGTCTGCAAGAACTTTCATCATTTGTGCCATTTGCAATTGTACTTGCACGTTCCATGCACAGCCAACAAAAAGAAAATATAAAAACAAAAACAAAAAAAATCGTAGTTAACATAATCATGAAAGTTTTTATTTGTGAAGAGAAAAAGGGTAGATATGAAAATTGTAATTTAATCAGTGTAATTCATCTACAATGAAGAAAGCCACCTGGCATCATTCATTGCACTGGCTGTGCTTGTACTAGCTATATATCAAGACATACTCTCTCCATAATTATTATTGCCATCTGTAACCATTTTCTTTCTTATATATTCTCTCTTTTTTTTCTTTTGTTTTTTTTTTTTTTCTTTTTTTACCCTGAGCTTCTTTCTTATATTCTAAATTTCATAAACAGATAGCTTATAATATATGTATCAGAAGTGATTTGTAAAAATTGTTACTCACATTCTTGACTCTATGTCCAATGATCGCAGCGTACGTGTTGTTGGAGCACTAAATAACTAATAATTTACAAGTTGGTATGTGGTCGGTGTCTGTTTACCACAACCAGGAGCAGGCTAATATTTCTTTTTACTCTGTTTTGAGAATCTAGTTTACCTAAACGGGACTTAATTCTTTTTCTGCTATTAATAATTCTTTTTTTTAAAAAAAAAAAAAAATCTTAGAAAGTGTCTTGTTTGTATAATAAAATAGTAATTAGAAAACGTAAAAAAATTCATGATTCGTGTAATAGGCAAGAGGAAAATAATTTTTTTTTTTTTTTAAAAAAAAGCAGGTAAAATTGTAAAACCGCTAAACCAAACCAAACGAAACGAAACGGTTATAGTTAGAATTGCATGAAATATGGTTTCTCTTGCTGTCCAAATTATTCGTAAAAGTCCTATACAAATCACAAAGGAAAAACAGAAATTGAAGAAACCATGGGATATACGGTATACCCATCTTCCCTCGAATTAGGAAAAAAAAAATCTAAAAAGAAAATAAAAAACAAGGCCAACCAAGAAAGAAAAGCACCTCTTCTTTGGGACTCATCCCAAAAAAATAAGAAAAACCTCTTCTTTGTGAGGGAGAGAGAGAGAGAGAGAGAGAGGGGGGGTTGTTTTGGTTCCGCAGAATCCATCCTTCTCCTTCCAATCTTCGCGCTCTCTCTCTTTCCCTTCTTCTTCTTCTTCTTCTAAATTTCATTAATATTCTTAATGAGAAGGTAAAGCGAGGGAAGATCAGACACTGATTTTCCATTCCTCTCGTTTTGGGGGATTTAAAGTCTGATTTTGGTTAATCTGTAGTGGGTGTCTCTGGGTTTGGGGGTTTGGTGGGTGAGAATGGACATGGACAACATAGAGTGCGTTTCAGTCTCGGATTTGGACGAGGATGAGATCCACCACCACCAACAACAGCACCCGCACCAGCACCATGGTCTTCATCCACATCCTCACCACCACTCCGACTTCTCGTCCTCCAAGCCTCGCAATGGCAACAGCGTTAATGGGGTTAACATTGTGGGTCCCACGGCGATCACACCGGCCACCAGCGTCCACGAGTTGCTGGAATGCCCCGTCTGCACCAATTCCATGTACCCACCAATCCATCAGGTCTCTTGTCTTCTCTGTGTGCTTCTTCTTTCTTTAGAAAAGGACATGTTTTTAATTGTTTTGGAGTTCTATGTGGTTTTGTATATGTTTTGTGCATATGGGTTTCTGTTTTGGTTGTTGGATTTCTTATTTCTTTAGAAAAGGACATGTTTTTAATTGTTTTGGACTTCTATGTGGTTTTGTATATGTTTTGTGCATATGGGTTTCTGTTTTGGTTGTTGGAAAACTGTTTGCTTGGATATGTTTGTGGGATTTGATGGGGATCTGGGGTGGGATCGAGTGAATTTGGAGAATTGGGTTTGAAAGAAATTGATTGGCATATTTCAGATTTAGTGTGTTTTGGGGATAGTTTTGGAGATTGATTAGTACGAATGGGTTCGGTTGGATTTGTGGACCTGAGTTTTGAAGGATTTGTGGGATATTGAATAGTTGATCGATTGTTGGTTTTAATTTTCTGGGCGAGCATTTCTCTTAAGCCATAGATTGTTCATGGATCAATGGAGCAGATGATTTAAACAATTGCTGATTGGAGAATTCGTAATTACTTATGGAATATGCTCAGAGGAGAATGTTTATTAAATTAAGGAATCAAACTTTTCTCAATGTTATTTACCACTACAATATTTCCTTTTAGGCAATCCTGGTTTTCCAACAAAAGGAGCGCCTAAAATCTGGTTGGTCATTTGGTGCCTTGATTATCTGACTCAGGCCACGGTAGGTCATAAAACACCTTTCTAGAGCTTCTATGTGATTTAGAGAGTTGAGGGATGGAGACTATAGAGTATTTACGTAGAATCAATAAGTGGATTGTGAGATATTTGGCCTAGAAATTTGGCTAGCATGGCTGTGCATTAGAAAGGAACACTGAAGTGGGGAGATTTGATATTTTAGTGCTAATGGCTTCAGATGTCTAATATTTGACTAAAGGTGTGATGAATTCATGATTTTGTTTGGAATGTACTGGCTGATGTGTGCCTGAAAAAAGAAAGACACAAAATAATTATATATTATAAAATGTAGATTTCTAATAGATTGTTGCTTGTAGCTCCTCTTTTTAAAAGTAAGAAATTACCTTTTATGCAGTGCCACAATGGACACACACTGTGTTCTACCTGTAAAACAAGGGTACACAACCGGTGCCCCACTTGTAGACAAGAGCTTGGAGATATTAGGTGTTTAGCCTTGGAGAAGGTGGCTGAGTCACTTGAACTGCCCTGCAAGTATTATTCCTTGGGATGCCCTGAAATATTTCCATACTACAGTAAGCTTAAGCATGAGTCAATATGTAATTTCAGACCATATAATTGTCCATATGCTGGATCAGAGTGCTCTGTTGTTGGGGATATACCTTTCCTGGTTGCCCATCTGAGAGATGATCACAAGGTGGACATGCACACAGGATGCACATTCAACCATCGCTATGTGAAGTCAAATCCCCGAGAAGTAGAGAATGCCACTTGGATGCTCACGGTAAGTGTGACAATTGCATTTAGATTCTTTGGTTGGATTTTACATAATAAGCAATATGTGATGTGCCTCCATAATTGTATTTCAATGATGGCTTGAGCCAAATTTTTATATCTTTTCAGATTGCAATGGACCTATATTCCATACTATAGAGGAGCTCATTGATGCGGATATGTGATCTAGTCAGATATTTACACACACACACAAATTCACATATGTATTTCAGCATGGCTTTAGAACGTCCTCAAATAGTGCAAAATTGATGGTAATGTATTAGGGTAACATTGAAACATATCTAGAACTTGAAGGACTAATTGAAACAATTAATAATAGTTCAGGGATGAATTTAGAATCTAACACATAGTTTAGGCCCACAACTATATTTTGACCAAAGGAAATGCAATGGGTTTTTTTGGTGGTTTCTATTTAGACCATTTATGGAACTGTATACTGTATGATATTATCTTTTTGGTGATAATTACATCATCTTGAAATGCACCACCACTGCCATTGCATTCAACGGAGTTTCTACCGATTCCTCTAGCCATCAAACCTCCTAGGCTCACTGGAACTCCATTCATTCTCAAATTTCCTCACAACGATGGAGGTGAACCATTGAGGTGGCTTGATCGAGCTGTAAAATGGCACCTCACCAACAAGTTTGCATAGCCTCTTTTTATTTGGAAGGAGGGGCTTTCCAATGGTACCGATGGATTGAATGGACCGAATTTTCACAAGAAGGTATTCAAATTAATGTCAAAATGTTTTGACCAACTACTCTCAGGTCAGTCATTGGGTTAGCACGGTTACAAGAAGAAAAGTATAGCAACAAGAAGATCTTATGGTTGAGTATGAAGTTGGCACCACAAAACAGGTTAAAGCCACCTTGGGAATCTTGCACCTTGCAATTGATACCTCAACGCACCGTTTGCAAGAAGGGCAAAGACCACAAGCAATTTAGGTTATGGACAAGCCTGCCCAAAGAAGACCCACTTGGGAAGTTGCCCATCACTTAAAGCCGGTTTCCTTTTTTTATATTTTTATAAGTAATCAGAAGTTTTATTAATAGCATAAGGCGCCCCTACGTACAAAGAAAGTTGGTTTTCAACCTTAAGGAAAAAGTTGATCTCAAGGGGGTGGGAATGTTAAGTCCTATCCAACTCAACCACCAACTACCAAGCATGGAAATAGACTCACAAGGAAAGTGGGGCAACCCACATCGCCTGGGTGTGAGAAAGGGGATGTGCTCATATCAAGCATGCTCTCTGTAAATGGTCTTTTAGGGTAAATTCAATAACAAAACCATTCGGGTTACGTCCCAAAACGGAAAATATCATACCACTTGGAGCAGGGTGTTACATATGATATCATAGCTGAAGCTTGGCTTGCGATTGGGGGGAATATGCACAAGCCCATGAGGGTTGCCAACGAGGACACTGGGTCCTAAGAGTAGGTGATTGTGGCATCTCACATCGCCAGGGTATGAGAAAGGAGATGTACTTATATAGAGCATGCTCTCTAAATGGTATGAGGCCTTTTGGGGTAAACCTAATAATAAAACTGTGTGGGTTGAGGCCCAAAGCGGAGAATATCATAAATAAACATATCTCTGCTCCATTTGTAGCTCTATGGCGTGGGAATCCCTTATTTATGTAATAGCCCTTCATGAGGAAGAATCAGAATCCAACCTAGTCAATTTTCAATTCAAAGTTATCTTATCAGATTTCCAATGGTGTATTGTGTTGTTTGGTTGTGGTTAACAAGAGTGTAAAAGACGGCGAGTCAGCCTTTGGTGGTTGCTGATGGTGAGTGTTTGTCAACGCTGGTGAATCTATGGTGTTTGGGTGGTGGTCAGTAGTTGGTTGGGGTTGTCATTCTTGTGGTGGTCTATTTACACCGTGTGGTTGTCAACGGTGTCTATTTGTGTTCCTATGGTGGTTGTTGGTGTCGTTTGGTTGGTGATGACGAATCTACAATGTGTTTTAGAGAAGAAAAGGGATGTTTGGTTGTGAGTGCATGTTACCCCTGTTCAGGATAAGGATATCCCAATTTGTTTTAATCCCTTATCCAACATAACGTTGTACTAGTTTTATTCTTGGGCCAAGTCTAGACCAACACTAATCCAGGCCAGGTTCAAGTTCAGCCCAATTTCAAAGCCTGGTCAATCATAACGGATCCAGCTTAAGCACAACCCAGTATGGTCAAGTCAACTCGGGCTTGGCCCATAACCCAATTTATTCTTAAAATCAAATCAACCCAAATTCTAATCAAGTCTACCCAGAATCATGTCTCGACTGTTGTCGGTGTTTCCCGGTGACATTTTGGCCCACATTGGTGTTTCTGACGAATCTGGACCAGTTTTGGTGTTTTCCAGCCAAAATCAACCCTTGTTGGTGTTTTCCTACGAATCTTGACCACCGTTGGTGTTTTCCAGTTTGTTGTTTGTCGGTAAGATTTCGGTGGGTTCCAGCAATGTTTGATCGTTCAAAGGTTTTTGGCGCTGTTTTGGTCCATTTGGTAATTTTCAGCATTGTTGCAGTCGGGTACCAAAGTTGTTTTGACCTGTGCCGGCCAATTTTGTTTCTTTTCGACAGGTTTTGTTGTGTTTTCGACCAGTTCAGCTTGGTTTTCAGCTGGTTTGGTGATTTCTTTGTTTTCAGCTGTTTCCGATTGGTTTTCATTCGATTTGGTGATATGTTGGTCAGTTCATATTGTTTCTTCATCTAGTTTGATGATATTTCGGCCAGTTCAGCGTTGTTGCAGCCAATTCTGGCAGTCTTTTGGCCAGTTCAATTCTTTGTGATTTTACAACTGGTTTTGTGGTGTTTTCTGCTGCTGCTTGTTTTTCAACCAATTTGATAGTATTTTCAGCCTACATATGAGTTTTTACAAAGTCTGTGTCGATAATAGTTCATTTGCTAACAAGCTAGGCTTGCATGCTATATTCTTCTTTTTTCCTTAAAAGGGTTTTTTTTTTTTTTTTTTGGTATTTTTTGTATACTAGGATTGCGCCCTTCTGCTCTTTGATAATGAAATTGAATTATGTATTTGGTAGATAAAAAATTATATATAAACTCTGGTTTAAGGGGGAGTGTTATAGAGAAACGGACGAGTGTCCCTGTTGTAGAAGGTGGTGAGATGTCCCTATGAGTTTTCTGTGCATATGAGGTGTCTTCTATGAATTGTTGGACTATCAAAAAAAAAAACTGAACAATACTGATCTATGAGGGTTGTGCCCCTTAGCTCATTTTAATTAAAAGTTATTTTACTTTCTGATAAAATGAAAAAAAAAAAGAGCTGTTTCAATGTGCTTCTAATACTGGCTTTGCTGCTCTTTTTTGTCAGGTCTTTCATTGTTTTGGTCAATACTTCTGCCTTCACTTTGAAGCCTTCCAGCTTGGCATGGCCCCTGTTTACATGGCATTTCTCCGTTTCATGGGTGACGAGAATGAGGCTCGGAACTATAGTTATAGCCTTGAAGTTGGGGCAAATGGCAGGAAACTCATATGGGAGGGTACCCCTCGAAGTATCCGAGATAGTCACCGGAAGGTCAGGGACAGCCATGATGGTCTCATTATCCAACGAAACATGGCTCTCTTCTTCTCGGGTGGGGATAGAAAGGAGCTGAAGCTGAGAGTTACTGGGAGGATATGGAAAGAACAACAAAATCCAGACGCTGGGGTGTGCATACCGAACCTCTGTAGCTGAGAGATTATTCTGAAGGCATCTTGAATGTTTATCTTTGGGATGTGTGTGTTGTAACTGATTCGATTTTTCTGGTATGTTGTAATGGATAAAAGTTTTTTGAGGACTTGTGGAAGTATCAGCTTGTTGCAATTGTATAATAAGCAACCTCTTCCTCCTTCAACACCTGCTTCATTACATCACTAACTGCCTTCTGAATCAAAGAGTAAGATTACAAGTTGTAGCTGTGTCTTGTGAATGGATACCAGACGCACCCTGCTTGTCTCCAAGTGCGTTTATATGATGCCGTTGAGCACACTTCGCTAATTGTAAGAATGATAGCCTCCAGGACCAATAGTATCGGCATTAAGCAAACATGAGATGAGGAGCAACTGTTGAGTGTTTAAAAAATCATGTCTTGTATGTCTCAACAAATAATAAGCCTGCTGGTGATTGATGTTATATGATCATGTAATTACGGCCGAATATGCAATTTATATTGTCATCTGAGTCGATTTGAGAATAAAACTGGGCTGTAAAAATTTGGCCATTTTCATTTGCATTTTAGGTACTCATGGCAGATATATTCCCAAAAGTAAATGATATTAAGGAAAGGTACAAAATAAGCTCGGATTTTCTCTTGTCACATGATGAAATGGGGAAACTGTGACCAAAGTCGCCACAAATTTGCAAATCAAGACCATGAGTAATGTCTGCCTGTAATGAACAAGGTCAGCACTCTACCTTGGATACTGCAAAAGAAAAGAATGTTGAGACTGAAGACTAAGGTTGTGTGAAGCAGCCGCAATGGAACAGAAAAAGTGAATGGTGTTGCCGACCAGCATCATTAGCTTGAAGAGGTGCTAGCATCTGGGGTTTTAATTTTTATCAAATGTAATGACTGCTGCCTAGGCTAACCCTGCCACTTTAAGCACCATGTGTCTTGCAGCATCTCGATGATACTGGCCTCCACGCCCAACTACCAAAATATATACATCATATCTATCCGGTTGCCGATGTTTGTTATCGGCTAGTATGTTATATGCCTCACCATGCAATGTAGATATAATCATGTCATTTGGAGCGGCGAGATAACCATCTCTAGTAGTTCTCGGCCTTTTCTGTTTGCTTCAACATATATAGCATCTGCAGTGGTTTCTAATGGGAGTCCTACTTTAAATGGCAATTAGAGAGGATATAAATTGCAACAACAAAATTCCAAGATTCTCTGGGTTCAAAGGACACATAAAAGAAAAGAATACCCTTTATCATAACTGCAGTACTCGGCTTCAACAATTGAGTTTGATACACACTATGATACCGAGTCAAAGGGGGTGTCAATTTAAAAAATGTTCAAAACCATAAATCCACCAACACTAAGAGGAAATAAACTAATGAAGTAAATAAACCATCATCCTTCCCAACAATATTAATTATATATAAATTTACTCAAGTAGCAGATGACATTAGGTTCGTATTACAAGTGTTTCAATGAAGAAAGGGAACACAAAAGACGGTCATTTTCCCCGTCAAGTCATCGCCAATGAATTTGCACATTCAAGCTGTTACCTGCTCAGTTTGCACCATCACTTTTTGCCGCTATACCATCTGAACCCACAGCTTCAGTAACTGTTTCGTCTGCCGATTCCCCAACAGCATCCACAGGAGCAATTTCACCAGAGCTCCCTTCTTGATCAGTTTGCCCTTCTTCATTCACAAAAGTAGCCTCAATAACATTTCCTTTGGCCTCAGCAGACTCTGCCTCAGTTTGCTTGGTCTCTGCAGACTCTGTGTCACTGTCCTTATTTCCAAACAACTTGGACGGAAGCAAAGAAGAAATGGCAGCTCTAGCACTTTTTTTGGCTGCTTCTGCTGCTTCAGCCTCCTTAGCCTTAGCTTCAGCCTTCTGCCTTTCCTTCTCCTCCATAAGATTTCCCAAATCCTCCTCCCTTCCTTCCTTCCTCAACTCTGCTTTCACAAACTCCTGCAACTCCTCATTAAACTCAACCCCGTCATCATCCAACATTGTATCAACCACATTGAGCACCTCATCCAACTTTCCAACCTCACTCAATGCCTTCATTATAAACTCATAGCTCACAACATCCATCTTCAGTTTCTTCACCATCAGATCAAAAAATGACTTCGCATCATCAACCTTCTCCACCTTAACCAACCCATCAACCAACCTATTATAAACCGCCAAGTTTGGCCTCAGCCCTGAATCAACCATCTTCCTAAAATACCCAGCTGCATCATCAGCCCTATCCTCCTTAAAACAAGTATCCATCAACAGCCCATACGTAAACTCATCCGGATTCACCCCCTTCTCCCCCATCTCCCTACACATCTCCTCAGCCTCGACTAACATTCCATTATTACACAACTGTTCAATCAAATTATTGAACGACAAAGTATCCGGATTACACCTATACTCCCCCATCTTCCTAAAAACCTCAATGGCATCCTTAAACCTCCCTTGTGCGCAATACCCATCAACCATCACATTAAAACTTCCCAAATTCACTGCCAACCGCCTCGGCATGCTATGCTCCTGAATCATCCTATCAAACAACCTCAAGGCCTCATCGAACTTCCCATTCTTGCTCAAAGCATCCAACACCGAATTATACGCGATAGCACTCATCTTCACCCTCGAACCCGCCCCGACCGCCTCCTCATAACACTCCATGGCCTCCTTCTCCATTCCCCTCATGAAATACCCCTTCATCAACCCACCATACACCACCCCATCCTCCACAAACCCTCCCACTTTCTCCTTCAACTCCTCAAAAAGCCCAAAAACCCCATCTGAATCCCCACTCCTCACACACCCATTCATCAAATAATGATACATAATGGGGTCTGCGGCAAACCCTTTGACCCCAAAAGCCTCCTCTTTCAGTTCCATGGCTTTGGAAAGCTTTCCATTATCCACCAATCCTTTGATGAGAATCCGGTAGGTCGTCGGAGAGGGGTTGATGGGTGCGTCGTTGATGAACTGGCGGTAGTGTTCCAAGGCGGTGTCGGGTTTTCGACAATCGAGATAGGTCTGGAAAATGAGATTGTAGGTGATGATATTGGGGGCAATACCAGCCTGGGTGATGAAGCGGTGGAGGGAGAGGAGGTCGGCGTACTTGGACTGGCGAATGAGGGCGTTGAGGACGGAGTTGACGGTGAAGATGGTGGGGCGACAATTGGAGTAGACGGAGTGCCTCGTGAAGAGCGAAGCCTCGTCGAGGTCGTTCTCAAGGATCAACTTGAGAATGCGGTTGTGAAGATTGAGTCGGTTGCCGGAGAGGGCCGAGACGGGCTCGGGGAGTTTTGGGGAGTTTGGGTTTTGTGGGATTTGAGAGTTTTGGGGTTTGGGGGATTGTTGTTGTTGTTGTTGTTGGGTGCGGTTGAGGGAGGAGAGAGGGGGTTCAATGCGCAGGCGGCGCTTGCGGCGGCGGCGTTCTGCGGCGGCTTCTTCTGGGGAGGAGAATGAGAGGGAGCGGCGGAGGGAGATGAAGGAGGCGGTTGCTGGTGATGGGTGGTGGTGCGGCTTGGCTAAGGTTTTGAGGTGGGTGAGGAAGGTGGGTTTGGAGAGTGCCATTTTCTGTGTGCGAGTTCAGAGAGAGCGATAGAGAGATGAGGGTTTTTTGGGAGGAAGAGGGTTTACGGTAGAAAGAGAGAGAGAAAGGTTTTCAGGTTAATAATCTGGTGTAAATCATGTCACCCTTTACCATCATGTGTCAGTCCGTTATTGGCTTCTACATTGCATAAAGTAAATCAAAAAATTGAGAAATGCTAGATGAATTAGTTTTTCATATTTGATTCATATTTTTACGTTCTTATTTATAAATCCAAATTATCCAATAGTTTTTTTTTTTTTTTTTAATATAAGTCCAATGGTTGATTGTAAATAAGTATGCGCTAAATATGAAAAACTTGTTCACTCTTAGCATTTTTCTTGTCTAAATTCTAAAACCCGTTTGCTTGATAGATGACGGGACAGCAGAAAATTTTTGGGATAAATAATAAAAATTATTCTCTCAACTATTTTTTTATAGTAAATTGATGAATTTATTATTTAATTTTTATAGGACCTAAATGAGTCTACAAATTAATGATAAATTTATTAAATTTACAAAAAAAAATAATTAAAAAAATGATGTGTAACATCTCTCCGGGTTTTATATCGACTCTCTTAAAATAAAATAAAAATAATTTTGGTTATCTATTTCAAATAGAAGTGGAGTTTTTGTTAACTACGGCACATATTTGAAACCAAAAAAAAAAAATTACGGCACATATTTTCCCCAGGAAATGAGCAGGTGCATGCCATACGAATAACTGAAGCCCAATGGAAAGCTACACCTAATCCTCAGCCCAGGTCAGACTGGGCTCTCTTATCGTAGTCTTATTTATGGGCGGCAGAAAATGAATAAAACTTGCAAGTAGTTTGGGTTCAATGGACCTTGTAAAAAGCGCTTGACTGGACTTTTTGGGCCTCTAGGCCCATTATCTGCCTAGAGAAGCCGGAGCAGATTGACGGCGTCACGGCAATGGCCTCCATGCGCGCGTATGCATTACGTCTCTTTATTAGACCATTCATACATGCATTTGCTATGGAACCAAAACATCTAACCACATATATGAATTGGTTAAGACCAATAAAGCCCGACAAAAAATAAAAATAAGTAAATAAAACACACGTAAACTTAGTCATTCTGACACATCTCACGTTTATATAAATTATAAGATTAAGTACTTTTTTAGTACCTCGATTTATATATTTTTATTTTTTTTCTTCTAAGTTTTTAAAACAGTCAAATATGGTACCTTACCTATAAAAAAAAATACAAAATCAATATATAATTAGTTTTTGTCAGTCTCAATTAACAGAATTTCACGTCATCACAACGTAAATGAGCTGTAAAGCCGACATCTGTCCTTAATTCCACGTTGACACTTATAACCGGTAACATCATCTAACCGAATTTCTTCTTCTTCTTCAAACCCAAGCTTGATTCAGATTTAGATGATGTGGCTAGGGTTTAGAAGGAATCTGGTTAGATAATGTGGTCAGTTACATGTGTCAATGTGAAACCAGGGACAGATGTCGGCCTTACAGCTTATTTGCGTGGTGATGACGTAAAATTTCATTAATTGGGATTGACGAAAATTAACGATGTATTGATTATGTATTTTCCCATAGGTGAGGTACCAGATTTGATTGTTTTAGAAACTTATGAGAAAAAAAAATAAAAATGTGCAAACCGAGGTACTAAAAAAGTACTTAACCCTAAATGATATGAAAATGTAACATTTTAAAAAAAAAAAATCTTGTTAATATCCTCCAAAAGTGACGCAATGTCCATGTCAATGGTTTTCAAACTTTAAAATAGGAAGGAAGCTGGTTGTTAATCACTAATTGAGGCAAGTAATTGAAAGATATAATTGTATGATATGTAAATTAAGAACTTCTTCCCTCATATCTAATTATTCACTTATTATATATGATTTATTTTTCTCAATTTTTTTTTTTTGTTGGTCACGTGTACTCAACCCTATATTGTATATCGATCACATCCCTAATCAGGAAAATTCAAACTTGTCCTTAATTATTACATGAGACAATAAGAATTAATTAAATTATGCAAGTGGAAAAGGTAGAGTAGGAGGTTATCACATATTTTTCTTAACTCAAAAGTCAATAAATTAAGCATTAAGCATGGTGTTTGAAAATTGTGGCATGCACGTACAATATGGCTACCTAATAGATTGACTTGGTTATAAAATTGAAAGACTTCTGTTGTTATTATTGTCAAATTACAACGATGATGACACGATATCGATCGATTGTCTTTTGTCATTGATTAATCAAATATATTATCTAGGACTTATTTGGGTAAGTCTTTCATTAATTCACTCTTTAATTGGTTAATCTTTATTTAATTATTTCAAATGGTTTCAAAAGAATATTGTGATAGATCGAGAAAAATCGATGATGACAGATTTGAATCTTCCAGCAGTCGGTCATGAAGTTACTTACTTATAAAATAAGAATTTAACTTCAATGCGGATGGGCTGCAAAACCCAATTTTTGCAGCATCTAATCCCTAGTTGACACCTCGATTTAAGTTCCAAAATTACACCAAAATAACATAAGACCAAATTCACTAGATTTATTTCAATTTTTTTTTCTCTTTCTTTTCTTTTCTCTCCATGCCTGCCGACACCATCATCACTTCTCTCTTCTTCCTTTTTTATTTTATTTTATTTTTCTTCCTTCTCTCCACGCCAGTGACGCCACACCTTCTTCTTCTTCCTTCTCTTTTTTCTTTTCTTCTTCTGCAACAGGATGGCAGGTTCCTTCTCTTTTTTTCTTTTCTTCTTCTTCTTTCTCTTGCCGTGAGTCATCTTCTCAAGCGATTTCCGATGCCGGAGCCATTTTTTTAGGCCTTTAGGGTGATAAAATCCCTAAAGGATTAACTTTTTCTATCTATGTTTTAGATTTGAATCCAAAAATAAGTTTTGAGGCATTAGAAACGAAGTTTGAGGCATTAGAAAATGGATTTTAGGTATTAGAATCGAGTTTTGAGGCGGATTTCAACTGGTTCGGAGTAGGGTCACGGCTGGCGAAAGGCCAGACCCACTGTCGGCGTGGGTCTGGCCGTCTGTGGCCGTGGGTCTTTAGTGCGTGGGTCTATCGGCGTGGGTCTGTGGCCGTGGGTCTTGGGTCTGCCGGCATGGGTCTGTGGCCGTGGGTCTCCGGTGTGTGGGTCTTGGGTCTACCGACGTGGGTCTGTGGCAATGGGTCTCCGGCGTGGGTCTTTCTTGGTTGTTTGTTTGGGTTTATTTGGTAATTTAAGCAAAATAAGCTTGACGATGTGTCATCATGTGATTGGATGCTACAAAATACCTTTTTTACAGATGAACCGTATGATAGGAGTTCTCATAAAATAAACATAATCTGTGCTATTTTTATTATATTTTTTCCAGTGCCTTGGGCATAAGCAGGAGATTGATTATATCATAGCCGGTCATAATCTTATAAGATTAATCTTATAATCTTAGTACGACAGCCCACCATGTTTTTAGCAGACGTAATCGTTAGTTTCCATATTTTATGCCTTCTGTCACGCGTTGACCAAAGAAAGAGAAAAGGACAAAAGGGTCTAATGGAACAGTAAATAGTTTGGAGGGTTTTTTGGCGGCGATCGGTGCCCACTAGACTGGGGACATAGGGGATAGCGATCTCCACAGGAGGGACCAAATCTATATACCGTTTAAAATATCTCGTAAATATCTTGTTGTAATAGGCTTTACTTAAAACTTTACTAGCTGTCTTACATAAGCTCATGAAAGTTTTCCCGAGGATTTTTTTTTTTTTTTTTTAATTTAGTTTATAAAAATCACACGTATCTCTTGAATATGCGATATATATTTTTTAATACTAAGAGCAAAATTAAAATAAATTTTATTAAAAACTTATGTGTATTATTAAAAAAATTGACACATATTTTTTTAAAAAAATGAACACATATCATGTTTATAGATTATGTTGAAATAAATTCTTCTAATCCAATTTAAAAGAAAACTTTGACAAAAAATTATTATTATTAGATATTGCTATTTTCTTAATCAGTAAATTACACTTCCCTTGAAAATGGTTATGTAATTTGCCATTTGTAACCATCATTTTTTACCTATTTGAGTCATGATCTTAACCCTTAAGAGTTTAACCAAATTAATATATAATAATTTTAGAGCTTTTGAATTAGAGATATGGTAGCCCCACCCAACTTTTGTGAACATATGTTTTAATTTTTGTCTCTTTTTTGTAATTTCAATTTTAAATCTACCACAATTCTTATGTAACTTTGTGCCACGTAAGTAAAAATTAAGTTTTCGATGGGACTCGGTTGAACCCCCTCTCGTATTTCTTTGAATGTTTAGACCCTTAACAATTAGTATTAGAGCAACTACCATGTCACGATTTCGAGTAATAGAAGTGGACACTTAGAGATTTGATTAAAACATTGTGTTAAATTATTGAATATTAATAAGTGAGTGGACTAGCTAAAAGATAAAATGTTATCATTGAGTCTTACGTCTTTGAATAATAATAATTGAATAGAGCCACTAAGAAAAAGAGAGTTAGTATCGATAGAGTAAGCGGTCATAAATGATGAGTTCGGAAGTGACAATTCTAAAAGTAATTGTTTGATCAAATCAATATTTAACCGTCCTAAAACTTTTAGGTAAATTAGTAAACCCATAACATTCGTTTCAAACAAAAAAAAGGAAAAAAAGTAGACCATTAACATTTTACCCATTTTCCAGGGGACCCCATCTACAAATTCTTGAAGGGGGAGTAATGCTTAATTATTACAACCCTTATAATCATATATCACCTCTCAATTGATGAACAGATCGAACCACAATCCAATAAATTTGCATACTCAAACATCATGTCACGTGAAACATGTATACTCCACATATATGCAACACGACAAAAATATCACGAAATCAATAATCTCTCAATTGATGAACAGATCGAACCACAATCCAATAAATTTGCAAACAGAAACATCATGTCACGTGAAAGTGAAACATGTATGCTCCACATGCAACACGACAAAAATATCACGAAATCAATAATAGATTATTGGTTATGGATGTCAATTTTTGGATCGATTACAGTAAGCGAGGACCCCCTAGAATCCCTTTTTTGTTGTAAATATCAAGATGAACATGAGATGGGACGGTTCGCTTTGTAATTTGTAAGGCATGGAAAGAACAGACTATGACTCATCAGCCCCCATTGATAGGTTATAGAGATCTATGAGCAGCTGCCCATTTAGGCACCAGATGAGAGCCATCTGAGAGGGATGATGAAATGTATATATCCCTTGTCAATTCTCATGGATGGGCTCTATCTACCAGATTTGGCTTGATTAAAAACCATTAAAGTTATGAGAGAATCCCCTCCAAAATAAGATTTCTAGCATCCAAAGAGATAGCCATCTTTGAAGCTAATAAATGCAGCAGTAGCTTCACCCACATTAATGTCATTATGTCAGTAGATGAAAGCTTCAAGGGGCCAGCTGCCATAAAATGACCTGAATTGTTACAAATAATTGCCGAGCCTACAGAAAAGTGTATTTTTTGTTTCCTAAATTCAGGAAAAGTGATTGGGTGCCTGTTGCTAATATCTTATAGAGCCATACAAGAAGAGGAAAAATTGGGGGATGAATTTGACACATTTCATAAGACGTAGTCTCCAGCCGATTAATTTAACCCTTAAAAATAGCATCATGAGTTAAATATTCAAAGTCAGCAGTCGTAGGTAAGGAAGAAGAGAAGTCTCCGTATAGGGTTTGAGAATGTGAAAATGATGTTTTTGTTTTTCACTTCTAACTCTTGAAGAAGAAAAAGGGGAAGAATTATTGAGAAGGGGTTAGAAATCAGATCTTTTTCTACTCATAACTATTGAAGAAGAAAAATTGGGATGATGATTGAGAACGTTTTCAAACAAAGCTGCCAATTTTGCAATATGGTAGATCTTAGTATCTTCAATGCTGCCCAAGTATCGAAGGAATGGGGTTAATTAGAAGGGAAAAAAAACAGGAGACTTGTTTTCAAAAAAAGCTGCCCGTTTTGCAATTCCATCAATGCAGTCCAATTATAGAAGGAATGGGGCTAATTAAAAGGGGAAAAGGGTTAAAAAGGAGATTTTTTCTTTAACTTAACTCTTGAAGAAGAAAAAAAGGGGAGATTGATTGAAAATGTTTTCAAACAAAGCTGCCCATTTTGCAATATAGTAGACCTTAATATCTTCAATAAGAGAATAAATAGTTACATTATTATTTGTCCTAAAAATTTAATTCAAAACTCTTTTTTAATAGATGATAGCCAATACGTAAAATATTTAATTGAAATAGAAAGTAAACCGGATAAAAAGGAGGGATTTTTCCACTCTTACCTCTTGAAGAAGAAAAAAAGGAAAATGTTTTCAAACAAAGCGGTTCATTTTACAATATGGTAGATCCCAATATCTTCAATGCCACCAATTATGGAAGGAAGGAATAGAGTTGATGTCGGTATGTACCTGTGGCCCATTCGGAGAAGGGATGACGAGTACTAATAGCGAAGATGATTTAAAGCTAGCTAGAACAGTAGAAGGGGTCCCAAATCCAGAAATCCTTATCAATGTGCTTGGTGATGATTTTTTTTTTCTTCGACAAATTAATGGATAATTTGAGAAGAGGGTACAGATAGAGTGGGGTCAGCTGAATAATTGAAGGAAAGGTTCCAAGCATAGAGGGAAGCTCTCATTGTCTCTCTTTCTTTTATAGTCAAAAGCGCTCCCTCTCCCTTTCTCTCTAAATACAAATATATTTATGCATATACAAAATGTGGTCCATGTTGTGATGTTATCAGCAGAAGCCAGAAAGTGAGCCAATATTATAGAGGGAAGCTGAGAAAGCCACCCATCTTTGACAATTGCAAATTGCAATATATATATAAGTTAAAGAAAAGAGTTTGGGCAATCAAAGGTATCAAACCAAATCTCAGCCAATCCCATTTCCATGCTCGCAGGAAATCTCTCTCTCATACAGTCATACGCATGCACATAGTAGGCGGTTTAGATATTTTTTGAGGTTTGCTCTATTCTGTTTCTTGGATTATTTTCTGTTTTTGAGGCATTTATTTGGTTAATAGAATTGGGTTGGGTTCTCGTTTTGGGTTTTGTTCAATCTTTTTCCGGGTTTTGTCCAATTATTCATTTGGTTTCTGAGACAGGGAAGACAAAGAAGGAAACTTTTGAACCCTCTGTTTGATTTTGGGTCTCGGTATTGGAAAATCTCTCAACATTTTGAATATTGTAATTTCATTCTGGGCGGATAGACTTCTGGGTTTCAAGATCGTTTCAGAAGTCAAACTTATTGAAAGTCTCTCTCCTTCATTCTTTCTTTGTTGATGAGTGAGCTATTTTCTTCATGGGCTCCTGAATGTTAATTCTAAATATATAATCCTAAGAAAATTCTTATTATAGTTTGATCAATTCAGCAATATATTTTTTTTTAATGGTTACAAATGATTCTCTGTGTTTACCACCTGCCCCTGTAAATTCATTATTCAAACAGGCTTGTGAAGGATATATATCAATTATCAATCACGTTGTCAGCTGTATTTTATCTGTTTGGTTGCCATGAAACCTGGGAAGAAGTGGAAAATGGAAGTCAGAGAGGCCATATAAGGAAAACATTTTATCTTTGGTGCTTAAAAGCTTCTAATGCATACATTTTTCTTGGTCAAAACCAGATGGGTCTACCTTATTTCTGATGGTTTGGATTTCAATTGTTAAGAGTCTGTGCTGTGGTAATTGCAGTGTAAACCCTGGCCCATGATGATTTGGTCATAGAAGGCCCTGAATTATATTAGCTAACACTTCTCAGCACATATGTCAGCAAAATGCTTCATAGAATTTCAATTCACTTGTATGTTGCGGTTTATGATAGACTAGTTCTTATATCTGTTGTATGTTGGCAGGTGGGGCTTTTCTTAGTGGTATGTATCATTGGCAAGAGTCTGCGAATTTTCAAGATATCTGAAAGTGAACATACTTGTGTGTTTAATGGGCTGCTATTGCTCTAAGAAAGCTAAAAGACCAGGGTATGAGGATCCTACCATTCTTGCTGCTGAAACACCTTGTGAGTATGCATCTTGACCCTGGTATACTCTTGCAACTTGCTGTTTGCATCTGCTTAACTTCTAGTTATGAATCATCCTAGTCAATTTTTCCAACAATGTTGCTCATGAGCCTGTGTATAGTCTCGTCATCTTTTTCTGGGCTTCCATTCTTATGTGTTTGAAAACTGATATAAGACAATAAGCTCTGGGCATCTAACATTGTGTGGTTCGGTTGGTAGAGAATTGGGCTTTTAACCTAATCATAGCAGATTCAAGTCCTCTACCGAGTTACAGATCTGTATATTACATAGAACTGCATGAGCCACTGAATGATTCAAGTTTTGGCATACAGCATGTGCTGGAAATCTTGTGTAATGAAAATTGATTTGATAATTGATACAATTGAAGGGGATATGCCATAGTTATGCTGAAAGACTTAGAGAATGTCATAGGTTGGGCAATTGAAATTTTCAAATCAGATCAAATATAATTATAACAATATTAAAAATAAAGAGGCATTACAAGGTGCAAAAAGGAGCACTCAAGTCATCTATGGCATGATTAGATTTGAAAGAGAATAGTGTTCCTAGTCTAGTTTTGGCTAGATGAAGTTCTTCCAGTTTGAATCCATCAATCATGCTGCTAAAGATATAGCCTCACCTGCTGACTCCTTACTGTCATGATTTAGATATGACCCAAGATTTTATAGGTTGATTTCTGGCTTCCTATCCATCAATGCAGTTACTGTCAGTGAAGTAGACGCCTTATATGAGCTTTTTAAGAAATTGAGCAGTTCAATAATTGATGATGGGCTCATTCACAAGGTGAGTTTGCTAGGCCTTTTGAAATTCAATTGAGCTTCATTATTGGCCACTCTTAGGAATCCAATTTATGCTAGGTATATAATGTTATAACTCCACCAAATTTTGTATCTA
The DNA here is from genome assembly GCA_006937295.1 of Carpinus fangiana. Taxonomy (NCBI): domain Eukaryota; kingdom Viridiplantae; phylum Streptophyta; class Magnoliopsida; order Fagales; family Betulaceae; genus Carpinus; species Carpinus fangiana. Next base: position 34,421,951 of record CM017326.1, on the reverse strand, counting down.
GTTACTCTGATGGTTTTGGTTGTTTAGTTTCTAAAAAATATTAAGTTATAGGTTTTCTTGTCAGCAGGAAGAATTCCAGTTTGCACTCTTCAGGAATAAAAGTATAAGAAATCTATTTGCAGACAGGGTACGTAATGCTCACTCCTCGTCTCTAGTTTTGTGATTCTTTGATTTCATCCCTGTGTTGGAGATTCAAGCTATTACAAATACAGAACAAATAATATCCAAATAGCAATTGCCGATATTGTTGAGATTCTAAATTGCTAATGGTGCTTTAAAATTCTAAGCTTCTTCACTTTTTCTTTTTTACACATATGAAGATCAACTTTTTTTTGGACAAATTAGAATGTGAAATTTTGCTCTTTTTCTTATCTTCTTTCTAAATAAATCAGCTTGGTATTTTCTTGTAGATTTTTGATGTATTTGATTTGAAGCGCAATGGGGTTATTGAGTTTGGAGAATTTGTTCGGTCATTGGGTGTCTTTCATCCGAATGCGCCTATAGAAGACAAAATCACATGTAGGTCTGATTTTTCCTTTATATATTTAGATTCATGTTTCAATTTCAAATTTCTGCTGCAAGTTAAACTGGAATATCTATACCTACATCTTTTTTCACATGAATATTCTCCAGTGATTCTACTAATTACATTATCCTCTACCAAAATGGTGGAATCTTTTTGCAGTTGCTTTTAAACTGTATGACCTGCGGCAAACAGGATATATTGAGCGAGAGGAGGTGAGTATTGCAAATTCCTTTCCTTCCATCACATGTAGACCCTGCAGATTCCACTTTCTATTAATTAAACTCATTCTTACATGTTAGTGAAATTTCTTTTACAATGCGAAGGCTATAATCCAAACCTACTTAGAAATGACTTATATTGCAAACCCAGCATTTAGCTTTAATCTCTGGCCAGTGTTTCAGTGATTCTTATCTGTTGAATATCATTGATCAACGAATGTGGTAGTGAAAATTTCAAGGTTGATGGTGGTAAAGATGTGTTTCTGAATCTGCCTTGAGCAACCTAAGCTTACAATATTTTACCATTACCTGACAGTTGAAGGAGATGGTATTGGCGCTTTTGCATGAATCAGATTTGGTACTTTCTGATGATGTCGTTGAAACAATTGTGGATAAGGTGCAGATTACTACCTTTTCCCTAAACTTTTTCATTCTCGTTCTGAATAAATACTCTTAACAGTTCTTGTCTATTGTCATAGACATTTGATGAAGCGGATGCAAAAGGTGATGGAAAAATTGATCAAGAAGAGTGGAAGGACTTTGTCTTGAAGAATCCATCTCTGATAAAAAACATGACCCTGCCATATTTAAAGTAAGTTCTGCACAGTGTTTCTCAATTTTTCAATCACCCAAGAACTTGGGATTTTCTTGTTTTGACAAGCAAGTCACTCAGCTCGCTGCAGCCATTTGGTGGATATTTCGAGTTTTTTATTAGTGGTTATGTATACAACTAGTTACCTGAGCCAACTCCCTGACATCTCATTTTTTCCCTATTTTCCAGGGATATAACACTAACATTTCCAAGCTTCGTGGTAAATTCTGAAGTTGAAGATTCAGAAATATAAGACCTAGAACTCCATAAAAGAGTTATCAAAGATGCCATGTCCCATGATGGTGAAATATTTTGGATTAACTTTTCTACAACGGAACACGGACTTTGGAACGTTATCGTCTTTAACCGTGGTTCAAGAAGAAGAAGAAGAAGAAGGGTTTGCAATCCCATGAAGGACAGCCAACAACTAGGACTCCATCCGCAAGCTGCACTTCACCTTTGCCATCTTCAAATACNGGGGGTGGTGGGGTACTGGCATATTGTGCATAGGTTTCACGTATGTTGATGGCTCGGTTCCTACCTTTCATAATTTTATGTAAATTCAGTGAAGGAGTGTGTACTAACTACTAATGCTTGTTATTGTTTTGATGTAAGTGTAGTTTGTCCAGGCACTCATATGCTGCTGTCTGCATTATAAAACTCATCTTCTAATCCTTGGCTCCACCCAAATCATTGGAGATTCTCCAAACGAATAAATGGTGGAGATGGCCTCTGGTGAAAAAATAACTTCAATTCTCTCCCAATCATCCCATTTCCACTGTTGGATTTTTAACCAGAGGCAAATCTTTCCATTTTTCAAGAATTAGACCCAACTTTTATGAAGAAAAGTCCTATATTTTCAAAACTAACAAGTAAATTCAAATTCAACTGATAAAAGTGTAAAAAATAACTAATTATAAGTGAATTAGAGGTATACTTAGGCACTCACATAAGTCGAATAACATTTGAGATAATAGACACTGAAACATAATGAGAAAAGAAAAGTAAAGAATAGTTTTACTTATTTTTATTGTCTACTTGCACCATCATCTCTCCCATGAAATTTAAAATACTATATTTACATGATAATTTAAAATAAATGACAAGAAATGTACAGGTAAGGCCAGCAAGGCATTGGCATTACTTATCTTGTAGTTATCTACTAATTAATCAGCTAAATGGTAGCATTGCTTGATGCTAATTGCACTGTAAGTTTTTTAATAATTTTTTAAAAAAAATCATAATAATTATATTTAGGGGGAATGTATTTAATCCCATGAACCGATACCTTATTCACATGCGTGGGCGGTGGGCTACACATGTTCCACCGCTACCATAGGTCTTTTGTAATAGATGTATGACCCCTATTTCTTTTTTGAATAGTTATTTTTTGTCTTTCAATTTTTCATATATTCAAATTTCTGTCGCAACAAAATTCAATTTAGTTGGGCTCTAGACTAACCGTCTTAAAAGAAGGTCTTGCAACTATTGTATGAAGTTCTCTCGATATATACCTCTCCTCAAAAGCTGGTCAAGAGTTTAGTTATATGGCAGTCTATTTGATAGTACCCTTGAAAGAAATTTTCATTATAGACCACAACCATCATCTTCGCCGGTTGCATTTTCACTCGACTTCCACTTTTAAGGTCTCCTTCCAAAGCAGTGAGGTGCTAGTTGTTGATCTAAATTATTATTATTATTATTATTTTAATAAAAAAANTCAAAAGCTGGTCAAGAGTTTAGTTATATGGCAGTCTATTTGATAGTACCCTTGAAAGAAATTTTCATTATAGACCACAACCATCATCTTCGCCGGTTGCATTTTCACTCGACTTCCACTTTTAAGGTCTCCTTCCAAAGCAGTGAGGTGCTAGTTGTTGATCTAAATTATTATTATTATTATTTTAATAAAAAAATATTGTTGTTATAATATTTGTTGCCCGTAGTTCATTGTTCTGTAATAAATAAATAAATAAATTATTCCACGCAAACAAGCTCAGAACAAAATTTCTAAATTTAGAAAAAAAAATATAAAATCTAACAGATAAATATAAAAATAGTCAATCCCATTGTTTCCTTCTTATTCAACGCATTTCAGGTCTCGTCTGCTCTGTTATAAACTCCAACAAAGCCCAAAAATAGATCTCTCTCTCTCTCTCTCTGAAACTCCAATTCCTAAGAATCCGATTCCTGTTCCAATTCCGATTCCGATTCGTTTCTCCCAGGAATCCAAAATCCAATAAAATAGCTCTTTCTTCGCTTTCATGGACGATCCTTTTCAGCTCTTTCTAAGGTTTTGATTCCAAACTAATTTATCCTATTTAAAATTAGAGAAAAAAGTATCAAAGAGTTCAGCTTTATTTTAATATTGCTTGGTTCTTTTCTTTCACGGGTTTTTACGGAGAAAAGTTTTGGTTCGGTGCAGATTCATATTTTGTGATCCGATCCAGTGGATAATTTCCGAGAGCTTTGTTAGAGAAGTGATTCGTGGAGTTTCTTAGCAGGTTAGAATCTTTGAAAATGTATATGTAATTAATATTTGTTTCCCGCATGGTTATCGCGTTCTTATTTGATACAGGTTTTTAGTTTTTGTGTTGAATAATTAATTCACTGTGGAGGAAAATTATAGAGTGAGGATTCGAGGGCAGAATTGCTCTCATATCTTCAATTAGCGGTGTCCCAAAAGTTTAAATTGGTAAAAATGATGAATTTAATTATTCAATTAATATTCTAACAGAATTACTAAAACTTTGTTTTTTTGTTGCTGAGAAAACTGAGGATTTTATTATTATTATTTTTAATTTCGTGCTGATTACACCTTGTTGCCTTGAGCTCGCAACTCTTATATTTTGCTATTTTTGCTGTACAATCGTCATCAGAAGTTCATGCTGAACTAAGCTATCAGTCTCAATTAAGTAGACTCTTTTTTTTTCCCCTCTGACTGGATTTAATGAAGAATCATAGCCTCATTCAGTGATGAATCTAAGATGTAGGAATAAGTTTATATTCCCTCATAGTTGTTCTCAGTAATTAAACATTTTTGTTATTGATTCACGGTTTGTGATATAGGTGGCCATAATCACTTTTAACTATTTTGTCCTTTTTGGGTTCTGATCAATGTGTGTGTGTATCTGATGTACTACATTTTCTTAATAATGAAACAGAAGTGGACCATAATTGGATAACTGCTTGTGTGATCTATTATTCATTAGGTTCCTGTTCTGTTTCAGTTTGTTCAACACTTGTTAGTGCATTGGTAATGCAATCAGTTGACGAGGACCATAAGAAGAAAAAGAAGAATCTGAAGCGTTCAAGATCGGCTAATTGCGATATGCCTGTGACTGACTCAAACGTTGCACCTACTCTTGATAAATGTACTTTTTTCTCGGTTGAGGAGATTGTGCAACACCCGTTGCCTGGTTATGTTGCGCCTACTTCAATCAGTTTCAGTCCCGATGATACTATAATAACTTATTTGTTTAGTCCAGATCAGACTTTGAACAGAAAGGTCTTTTCATTTGATCTCAAGACTGGCAAACAAGAATTGTTCTTTAGTCCCCCAGATGGTGGGCTAGACGAGAGTAATATATCACCTGAAGAGAAGTTGAGGAGGGAAAGACTGAGGGAGCGTGGGTTGGGAGTGACACGGTATGAATGGGTGAAGATGGGCTCAAAAAAGAAATCAATTATGGTGCCTTTGCCAGCTGGGGTTTGTTCCTTTATCCTTTAGATTAGTAGTATTATATTATGTCGTTATTGAATTATATAGCAATTGATATTCTTCCATTTTTTGAATCACTGCACAGCACCTTTTTTGATATTTTTTATTAGGCCAATGATATTATGTATTATGTCCTCAATGGTTTTTTGATACCATTAATATCACAAATCTAAGAGGATAAGTCCTCTGATTCATTTCTCTTGTTTGGATTTTGGGTTATAGCAACAAATGTAGAAATGGACTATTATTAATAAGTTGCAAATTAGAAGTGAGTTAAGAAAATGTATGTCAGTGCATTTTTTTGAATTCCTATGGATGTCAATTCTGCCACCAACACCACCATTGCTGACACCATTTATCCAACCATTCATCTCCTTTATGATGGCCTCCTTTAATACCATTACTGTCACCACCTCCACTTTTGGAATTATCAATACCATCTTCACATGCCGTGTTTTCAACTATTCACTGATTTTAAAACCATCACCAATATCCTGTCTCACTGTCATCACCACCTCTAACTCGTTTAGTAGTTCCTCTGATATAGCTTTCATCAGCTTTATGACCCCAGCACCATTTACACCTCCACTTATTCCACAGATCTTAATGTACTGATCAACATTTAACTAGTATGGATTTTAGCTCCACCAAGTTTCACTAATACACTTCTCCATAAGAATTTTTTTACCAAATTTGTTGTATGCTTATTACCTATTTTGCATCTTTTTTTATTCTAGAGACTGGAGGATAGTTGTATTAGGTGGACGCCTAATGCAAAATTTTTTTTAGCCAATCATATGTGCACAGATAGTTGAAAACTTCTGAAGCTAATCCTGGCAATGACCCGAAGGGAAAAAATAAGTCTCGCATGAAATATTTGGAGTGGCTGTTATATGCATGTTATTACTGTTATTTGACATAGTTGGAACATGCTCATCTCACACCACATTTCATCAGTTAGTTGAATCTGTGAACATGTTCTGTTTATTATGAACTGAATTTCTCTCCAACTATTAGTGATTTGTGTCCCATCAATGCAATGAGTGCTTATCAACCTTATACCTCCAGAGATCAATTCTGTTATTACCATGTTTGATGTTGTATCTATGTATTGGGGCTGCTCTATTGATGTTCTATGAACTTGAAATAATCGGGTTTCTACTGATGATTCAGTCTCTCTATGGACAGATTTATTTCCAGGAGTTTTCTTGTTCAAAACCAGAGCTCAAGCTTCCAAGTGTATCGTGTTCACCTATTATTGATCCGCATCTATCCCCAGATGGCACAATGGTTGCGTATGTAAGAGATTGGGAGTTGCATGTTCTCGATCTCATGCACAATGAATCAATACAGTTGACTTATGGTGCCAATGGAAACTCTTTGGTATGTAAAATGTAGGGTTGGATCTTTATGATATAATTGATACTGGAAGCTATTAACGGTTCCGCTTTTTTTTCTGTATTCTATATGACGTTTCACATCCATACTTCTTTATTTGCTTTACAACTGATCTGTCTGATCCATCATCCACCTATCTTAGTCTCACTAATTAAATTTCTGAATTTTTGGGCTGATGGGCATTTTAAGGTTGGATAATTAAAGCCTATTCTTGTGTATGCAATAAACTCTTGTGTGAATGCAAAAGGGTGGATAATGAAGTTTCCCTCTGATTTGTTGAAGATGCAATAAATTTCCAATCTCTTGGCATTCTATCATTTTTTTTCTTCTTAAATATGACACTTGATTCTTGTGTATTGCAGACTCATGGCCTTGCTGAATATATAGCTCAGGTGAGAATTTCATTTGATCTTAATTCCCACTTTATACATATGTAAAGTCAGGCAACAAGTTGGTTTCCATGCAAGTAATTCCTGCTTTTTTTAACCCCAAGGGGTTGGCTCAATGGTTGGACAGCCTAAGACTTTAAGTATGCTCCTCAAGGTCTTAGGTTCAAAACCAACTAAGTGCAAACTGCTTTTTGGAGCCATCGGACTGGGGGTTCGCCCCTTGAATTAACCGAGGTGCATTTGCGAGAAATGTATTTCCTGTGCACCCCCAGGATTAGTCGAAGCAAAGCTTTGATACCCGGTGCCAAATAAAAAAAAAAGTATTTCCTGCTTTTAAGTGTTCAAGTGTAAAAATTACTTTGCTTTCAGAAGCAAAAAAGCGATTCAAAACACTGCCAAATTATTTATTATTTGTTTCTTTATTCATATTGTTAGCTTTTGTTTAGTTGTAAATATTTCTGATTGCAGGAGGAGATGGATCGGAAGAATGGGTACTGGTGGTCGTTAGACAGCAAATATATTGCATTCACACAAGTTGATTCTTCTGAGATACCTCTTTTCAGAATTATGCACCAAGGTAAAAGCTCAGTTGGTTCCGAGGCACAGGAAGACCACGCTTATCCTTTTGCCGGAGCGTCAAATGTCAAAGTTTGCCTTGGGATAGTTCCTGCTGCTGGTGGTCCTATTACTTGGATGGGTCTTTTCTGTGGAGGAACAGATCAGGCAAACAGTGAGGAGGAATATTTGGCTAGAGTCCACTGGATGCATGGAAATATTCTCATAGCTCAGGTTTTGAACAGGTCTCACTCCAAACTAAAGATCCTTAAGTTTGATATTAAAACAGGCCAAGGGAAAATCATATTGGTAGAAGAACAGGGTGCATGGGTTAATTTACATGACTGCTTCACACCTCTAGACAAAGGAGTCACCAGATTTTCTGGGGGATTTATCTGGGCGAGTGAAAAAACAGGATTTAGACATCTTTATCTGCATGACGCAAATGGGACTTGCTTAGGACCTATAACTGAAGGTGATTGGATGGTTGAGCAAATTGCTGGTGTAAATGAGGCTGCGGGGCTTGTGTATTTCACTGGAACTTTAGATGGGCCTTTGGAATCTAACCTTTACTGTGCTAAACTATTCTCAGATGGAAACAAACCCCTAGATCCGCCAGTGAGATTGACTCGTAGCAAAGGAAAACATGCGGTTGTGCTTGATCATCATATGCGTACTTTTGTTGATGTCCATGATTCTCTTGATTCTCCCCCTAGGATTTTGATTTGCTCATTGGAAGATGGAAGCTTAATCATGCCTCTGTATGAGCAGCCATTTACCATTTCAAGATTCAAAAGGCTTCGACTTGACCCTCCAGAGATAGTTGAAATACAGGCAAATGATGGGACTACATTGTATGGGGCTTTATACAAGCCTGATGAAACACGATTTGGACCTCCACCTTACAAAACCTTGATCAGCGTGTATGGCGGTCCAAGTGTACAGCTTGTTTGTGATTCTTGGATAAATACAGTTGACATGAGAGCACAGTATCTTCGAAGCCAAGGCATCTTAGTATGGAAGGTTAGTATTGTCCGTTTAAATATCTTAATTGTTTGTCTGATTTTTCATTTGCAATACTTTTAGAAGTAGTGACAAAAGATAATATTGATACTAAGGAAAGCAGAGTATGGCATTATAAATGGTAGAAATTAAAAAAGATACATGTAGCTGAATCCAATTAGCTGATATGATAATGGGATGCATGGAGCTACCCTCAATTAGGTTGGATTAAGGCTTAGCTGACCAGCGTTGAGTTAAACTTCTGATAAGACAGTCATTAGTGAAATATTCTGATTCCCATATATTAGGATGTTGAGTCATGGCTCATCTATGAGTGCTTTATTTTTCTTTACTTTGTTTTGTCAGATGGGGCTTATGGTAATCTGTTATACATGGGTAATACATTTATTAGACGTGGGTACTACATGCACTCGTAAAAACCAGAGAGATAAAAGCGCATGAAGTTTTATTGAACAAGGTTTTTTTCTCCTGTCCGTGCTCTGTTGACCTGTCCAACACTTGGGGTATTAGCTAGGCGTTTCAAATCCCACTCATTTTTTGGTCTAGTCTGGAATGGCTACTCCACATGTTTTGATGTGTCAAACATATAGATAAAAGCTATCTCCTGCCCGCTTCTCTGATATATCTTTTCCAACATCATGCTACTCATTTGAAAAAATGGAAGTTTCATTGCTTTGATTCTTCTACGCTTTACAGTTAGATAATAGAGGAACTGCGCGACGTGGACTCAAGTTTGAAGGCTCTCTAAAATACAAGGTTGGTCAGATTGATGCTGATGATCAGCTCACTGGTGCTGAATGGCTTATCACACAAGGGCTAGCTAAAGCTGGCCATATTGGGTTGTATGGATGGAGCTATGGCGGATATCTCTCAGCTATGACCTTGGCCAGGTTTCCTGATGTCTTCCGGTGTGCCATTTCTGGTGCCCCTGTAACAGCCTGGGATGGTTACGACACATTTTACACTGAAAAGTACATGGGATTGCCTTCTGAGAATTCGTCAGGTTATGAGAACAGCTCTGTGATGCACCATGTGCACAAGATGAAAGGGAGGTTGTTACTTGTGCATGGGATGATTGATGAGAATGTACACTTTAGGCACACTGCGAGGCTGTTGAATGCTCTTGCGATGGCTGGAAAGCCTTATGAACTCTTAATTTTCCCAGACGAACGACACATGCCACGCCGGCATCGGGATCGGATTTATATGGAAGAGAGAATTTGGGATTTCATAGAGAGGAGTCTGTGAAGTGACAAGTTTTTGTTAATATCTTTGTTGTTGAAATGGAGAAAATTCTGGGGGCCCTTTTACTATTTCAAAATTTATTTTCTTGTTCTTTCCAACTGAGTTTGTGTTTCATTTCCTTCTATAGCCATTGTAAAGAATGGAAGAGCTGTTTGACATATTTCAGTCCTTTGTAATAAGTCATATGGTGGAATTATCGAATACCCACATAATGGAAATATTCTGTAGGAGTCATTACTCTGGAACTGATGGTTTTCAACTTTTCCATATAAACTCGATTTCTTCCAAAAGGTTCACGTGGATAAGTATTTATATTTTTCTTTTTTTGAAAAGAGTAGTGGATATGATGTCAATGAGGCTTAGTCCCAAACTCATCACTGGGTCATCATTTATCAACGGGTGAAAAGCTTCATTACAACTGGTTAATATCCCACCACTCAAATAAAATAGCATACCTTTCGGTCATATAAACTATTGATGGTGCTTGGCCCGTCGATTCAATACTCGGTCCATCAATCAACCGACCGAGAACAGTTGCATGGTATCACACTAGATTTTCTTCTTTGGCATGCAAATAACTGTCTTCATGATTCTCGGCATAAAACATGGCATACCGTTACAGCAAAATCTGCTATAAAGAGTGGCAAACATCAAGTAAAAGGAGACTCTTCGTCTCCTTCTTTTGTACACTACCTTTGTTTTTTCGAAGATTATTTTCTTTAATATATATTGACATGAACATCAGAATTATTTCTGTCAATTTATTTTGACATACTTTTTTGTTAAGTTCTTCTCTCATTGTATGTACTTCCGATTATTACCTCGACACTCAGTTAACTTTTCTAACGGTGCTAAGGTTCACTTGATGACATGTGTCATTGGAANATTACGATCCTCGGTCTAGCCGAGGATCTCTTCGGCCGATTATACCAATTATGGTGACGTCACCATAATTGTCCCTATAAAAGGAAGACTCCACCTGCAAAATAAAGGTATCCTGTTCTCTCACAACTCACTCATTCTCTTCAAGTTATTTTGATCTTCCATAAATCAAAGTACTGACTTAGGCATCGGAGCTCCCGTCGCCGGGACACCCCGGCCTCCCTTATAGTTCTCTATTTTGCAGCCGATTCTATCTATAGATCATCATCACCAAAATCATCTACAACCACGATCCAACAATCAGACGAACCAAGATCCGCCACGTCATCCTCGGAAAACTGTGTTTTAACACTAATCGTTATTAATTATAATATCAAACTAGGATCAAACAAAGTTAAAAAGTATTAGCGATCCGAGATGTGCCTCTAAAACACCAATTCTTGGTAATCTATGTTCAGGGATATGCACCCAATATTGGTTGATTGGCTAAAAGCTTTACACTTCAATGGAACCCGAGGGTTTTGTTCAACAAGGACCCAGTGAACGTGCTAATTAATGTGTTGATATAATACATGCTAATTAACTTCTGATCAATTAGCACAAACAAAGTTTTAATATTTAAAGTCTATATCAGAAAGTTGATATCTATAACATAGTCTCTCAATGTCAAAATGACGAATTAAGATTATTTTCATTTCATTTGAACTGAATAATATACCTATTGGCGAATTGAGATTTTTTAGCGTAATAGAGTTGATATGAGTAATACTGCAAATCCCTCTTGTGTCTATTTTAAGTCTATTCAAGAATAATGTAGCTATTAAAATTACCATTAGGCTTGGAATTGATCATTATTAAATTTTGATCAAATGGTAATTTTAATAGCTACATCATTTTTAGATGAACTTAAAATAAACCAAAAGATAGACTTCTAAAATTACTCGTGTTGATATACCTACTGATTTGCCTATTGAGATGTGCCCCATTACACAAAATCTCAAGAATAATTTGATTTCAACATGTGACCACCATAATGACCATTTAATTTAATTAATTAGCCTAGCTTGGATGACGTGGCAAGTATCTTTTGCTGCTTTCCACGTTAAGAATCATTGAAAAATTCTTGACGGCCAAGTTTTTTAGAAATGGATTTGCTTACTCCGTTGGCTCCACGTCATTTCCGTCAAGTTTAACGTCCGTTTATGAAGTACAAAAGTTTCTTGTGTGTCTATAATATAAGGAAAATGCTAGGGATTCTCCCCGTAGGTTCTTCTGGTGTTCTCCCAGCCACACGTAAAACATGATTTAAGAAAAAATAAAATTGTAGTGGCCTCTACCACCGTTTTTTTAGGCATTAGCATCAAATTTGAGGTATTAGCACCAAATTTGTGAGGCATTAGCACCAAAATTGAGGCATTAGCATCAAATTTAGGATGATCAAATTCATTTTGGGTGATACCATCCCTAAAGGGTTAACCTTTCACCTTTAGGTTTTAGTTTTGAATCAAAAAACAAGTTTTAAAGCATTAGAACTTAAATATTAACTAATAAAAATTAATCTATTAGCAAAAAAACGGTATTACAATTTTATTTTTTCTTAAATCATGTTCTACGTAAGACTGGGAGAACGCCAGGAGAATACTATGGGGAGAACCCCTAGCAAACCTCATAATATAATATGTATTTTTTATTACTCCATGGAAATATCTTTGTTAAGCATAATTTGTAAGCATGATACTGTATTTGAAGACAAAAAGGAATCTATTACTGCTTTTTTTTATTATTATTATTATTATTAATTTTGGTGAAATATCCTTACTCAAAGTTGAATATCAAATTCATATTTGAAAAATATAATGATTTGGAGGAGAGAAAGAGAATTTCCCCTTTCATTTTTTAACTGATCCTAAATAAAATAAATCTTGAAAAACCATTTCACTCTATTTATTTAGTATTTAGTCATCTTACATACGAAGCCACTCCAACGCCTTTCTAATATCATATAATATTGGCGTTATTTTCCCAATTAGGAGAAGCAAGAGGTGTAGCACAAGAAACTTTAAGGGATAATTATCTTTTATAAAGTATTGTCAATTTCTTCTTATAAATTGTTAATTTTATTGTTTAATCCTATCAGACTACTATTTTTTTTCTAAAACGCTCATTCCGTCAGTCAATCTTGTTAAATTTAAACAAAAATTTAAACGGAAGTTGGAGCAAGAATATATTTGTTAATTTTGCTTACTATGAACAATTTTCAGAAACTTTTTATACCAAAAAACTGTTTGTAATTAAGTAAAAACCCAGTAACGGATTTCTAAACGAACCCGACCCCAAAATATAACGTCCGTTTACTCCACAAAGGTACAAACGCTGTCGTTAAATTATGATAAACTGATATTTAATTATTCTTTTTTAATGAGTCATTAGGTCCACCTCTATAAATACCCTATTTTCATTCGACTCTCTCTCTCTCTCTCTCTCACTTTCTCTAACAGTAAAATTTTCTCGGAAGGAGGCTCGAGAAAATTTCGGATTCTCGGAGAACTTGGGAAGAAACCAATGGAGAGAGTAAAATTTCGAAAATCGTTTTAGATTTCTCGTTTCGTCTCCATCGTACTGAATTGCCTTTCCTATTTTCGCTTCTCCAGGTATCTTTGAAATAATTTTCTGTTCGATTTTACTTTGTCGATATTTAATGTTTGGTTACTGAGAAAATTGCGAAGGAAAAGAGTTGAACTGAGATTTAATCAGCTAATTCTGTTCTTTTTCTGTGCGTGTAAATTTAAATCTAGCATTTATTTTTTGAAAATGGTTTCGAGGGAAAGAAAGGAAATTTGAAATCTGTGCTTCGAGAACTATAGTTAACTGAGATTATTTGGTTTACTTGTGATGAATTTACATTCTTTTTTGAGAAATACAAAGCAATGGAAAAAATTAAGAATGAGTACTATGCAGCTTAATTTCTTTTGGTTTCCTTCGGTGTTTCTGGAATCTAAGAAGCATTTTAGAATTTAGTCTCTAATTGCAATGATTCACAAAGACGTAGTCTTTTTGATTTTTTCTTTCTTTTGTGAGTAGGTTCTTTCTTGAATCTGATTGCCCATATTTTTGGCTATTGGTAATGGATTCAATTTGGAATTCGAATTTGCAGGGAAGGGTTGCAAGTTCTCAGCAATACGAGGAGTGACATAAACCCTAATTTTGGCGGATGAAAGAAAGAAAACCACTGATCTAACATAAACCCTAATTCTCATGAAGGAAGCCATTGAAGGCGTGACATAAGTCCTAATTTGTCCAAACGGATCTTTGGATTTCTTTAGGGTTCTAGTTTGGTTTTGATCAAACTTTAGGAAGAAGAAAACCGTATTATATGCGTTAGGTGATAATTCTTGGGTTTTAGAGGCTTTTTCGGATATTGACTGATTTTGGAGTATTGGTACGCAAAAAGAATGCAAAGGAATCTTTCTTTTGGATTTAGGCTCTTTTACCTATTAAATGGGTCTTCTCTTAAGAACATGAGTTGTTTTTGATGAGTTTTAGGGTTACAGCATCTATGTGACACGCATCAAAGGGGATTTTGATTCTGTCAGACAAACAATGTCGATTGCCAGTGTAGCACTTAGTCCAGTGTTGGAAGAGTCTTTAAGTTTCCCAGGTACTTTCACTGGCTGGCATGGCCCACGTTTAAGTGACTCAATATTGATTTTTCTCACTGTTTCTGGGTCTGTGATTCCCATGCATGTTATGGAGTCGGATTCAATTGCTTCAGTGAAGCTGAGAATCCAGACCTGCAAGGGATTTTTTGTGAAGAAGCAGAAACTGGTTTTTGAAGGGAGAGAATTGGCTCGGAATAATTCTCGTGTCAGTGACTATGGGTTAACTGATGGGAATATATTGCATTTGGTGATAAGACTCTCAGATCTCCAAGCTATTACGGTTAGGACTGTATGTGGGAAGGAATTTGAGTTCCATATTGAGAGGAATAGAAACGTGGGTTATGTGAAGCAGCAGATAGCTAAGAAGGCGAAGGGGTTTTTTGATCTCAAGGATCAGGAACTGATATGTGATGGTGAAGAACTTGAAGATAAGAGATTGATTAATGAAATATGCAAAGATAATGATGCTGTGATTCACTTGCTGGTTAGGAAATCCGCCAAAGTAAGTGCTAAACCTGTTGGGAAATATTTAGAAGTGTCTATTGAAGCACAAAATCTTAATGAGAAGGGTTCTGGTGTAGGAGAATACCAGTTGGGGACGCTGTCTGTGGGACATCCGGTCATAGAGAGGAAGCAATTGCGAAGAAGTTTTATTTTAGAACCTGTTATTCTTGATGCTAAGATTGAGCTGCCATTAGTAGTTAGAGAGCTTATTAACTCTACTTTTGATGGGTTAGAGAGGGGCAATGAGCCGATTCAGTCTTCAGAGGGATCGGGAGGGGCTTATTTCATGCGGGATTCATCCAGCCTGAAGTATGTGTCTGTTTTTAAGCCAATTGATGAGGAGCCGATGGCTGTCAATAATCCTCGGGGGCTACCCTTGTCACTTGATGGTGAAGGCTTGAAGAAGGGAACACGAGTAGGAGAAGGTGCGTTGAGGGAAGCTGCAGCATACATTTTGGATTATCCAAGGAGTGGGCCTCGCTCATTTTATGATGAGGAGAAAGGATTTGCTGGGGTTCCCCCCACGGTTATGGTCAAGTGCTTGCACAGAGGATTCAATCATCCTGAAGGTTATGAATGTGCGTCCAAGAATGTTAAGATTGGGTCACTGCAGATGTTTGTGAAGAATAATGGAAGTTGTGAGGATATGGGCCCTAGTGCTTTCCCAGTGCATGAGGTACACAAGATATCAGTGTTGGACATAAGGTTGGCAAATGCAGATAGGCATGCTGGGAATATATTGATTAGCAAAGACAGTGAAGATGGTCAGATCGTGCTTATTCCCATTGATCATGGCTACTGCTTGCCTGAGAATGTAAGTCTGTTTTTGTTCTTGTCAATTTTTTAATATTATACTGGATATTAGTTTGTTTGTGTTATTATGTTCATAGTGTTTATCTTTGTTGCTTATTTAATCCACATATGTCACTGATTTTCATGAAACGAGTTTACCTGTGGTAGTGTTCTCAAGTTCTTCTCTTGATTGCTTAGAATTGACTCTAATACATCATAGATGATTAGATGTGTTTGTCCATATGTTTTACATATAATATACTTCAATATTCTAAGCAATGTCTGTCATTAATAAACTGGAGAAACTTTTAGTGCTTGGCCGGCTGATGTGCTTATTGTAACTCTGCCTTTGCATGATATGTTTTCATTTGCTCTTTCTAGTTTCATAGGGTCTTAAGCATTTCAACATTAGTACGATCTTCTTTCTTGTAGAATTCTCATTATCGTAATTGAATTTCTGCAATGTTCCACTTTCCATGAAAATTGCATTGTACATAATCCATATCTTTCCAAGATCATCGCATTCGCGTCTCCAAAACGTGTTTTTGTAACATATTAAGTTTTCCTATTTCTTGCTGAGCAACATTGAAATTGATTGGTGAACGATTGTGTCTATTCTATAATTTTAGACTTTATCATTTATGTCCCATTATTTTCATCTGATTTTTGCTTCTCCTCATTGCAGTTCGAAGATTGCACATTTGACTGGCTCTACTGGCCTCAAGCTCATGAACCGTACTCCACTGATACAATTGATTACATCAAATTGCTAGATGCTGAACAAGATATTGAACTTCTGAAGTTCCATGGGTGGGACATACTGCCTGAATGTGCGCGCACCCTTCGCATTTCTACCATGCTCCTGAAAAAGGGTGCAGAGCGAGGACTCGCTCCCTTTGCCATTGGAAGTATCATGTGCAGAGAAACCCTAAAGAAGGAATCTGTGATTGAGCAGATTGTACAAGAAGCACAAGAAGCCGCACTCCCAGGTACAAGCGAAGCTGCATTTCTTGAATGTGTGTCAGTGATAATGGATCGTCACCTTGATGAACTTGTTACTACATAGTGATATGTTTAGGTATGTCATAAATGTGCATATATGTGTGTGTGAAGAATGATCGCGGGTCCACTCTTATCTTTTCACGGACTGCCAGTTTCATGTACTGTTTCCTTGTTGCCGGAACTCGTTTCCCCCGTCCTGTTTTGTTCATAGATGTACAGGCTAGTTTAGCAATAACCCTCCTTTCTTTCCTCGTGTGTATTTCACCTCTTGTACCCAAAAAAATATCTTCAAACATTGACCAAAAAGAATTAATACTGGGATGTATTATCTCAATGTTATCGTACTTATTTAGAATATCATTAAAAATAAAATTAAAAAATTAAAAATAAAAACATGGTTAGTTTCATCTTTTCCCTTTAGTGCTCAAAGTTTGGCATATATTTTACAACCTTTTTTTTTTATTATTAAAAATAATTTTGTGGATGCAACCTTTCTTTGAAGTTAGAATCATTCTCTCTATCATCTTATATATATGTATATATATATATATACACTCACTTTGAAGTGGTCCTACTCCCCATCAAGATAGTTGTGGCCCTTGGTTGCTAAATTCTATTGAATCACAATTGGCATAATCTTTTGAGCAAAAGCTTTTTTGGGGTTATGGGGATTGGAGTAGGCCATGGTTAGTAGATGAGAAGGACGAGTGCATCCAAAGCAAAATTATGGATATGTCCATACGCAGAAGACCCATACAGGGATGCTGAAGCAAAATTGGGTAGGGGCATGTGAGAGTTTTGGTGTTTGGTGGCACATAAATGGATAATGGTTTCTGAATCATTTGCAGCTTGACTCGACATTGCCGCCCCACTAGAGCAGGTGCCTTGCGGACATGGCCCAACTAGTCTTGCACTGTCTTTACCCAAGTATATATATATATGGAACCAAAACTAGTTGCAACTTGAAAGTTATTAGTTATATGTATATATAAATTATGGATATATCCTCTCTTTAAAAACTCCAATTAAAACTTAAAAGGACATATCTTAGTTTGGTCCAGAAAAATTTGTTGCCTATAAATCAAGGAGAAGGATCCGAGTAGAGGGCTGAATTCAATGCAATTGAGCTAAAGATTTAATGGCCAAAACAGCGATGTGAGTTGGTGGGCCCTAGGATTTTCTTTTACCCACGGCCACCGACACCATTAAACTAGAATAAATCTCGGCCTCATATTTTTTTGAAAGTGAAAGCCGAAAGCCATCCCCACCGAAGTCAATTAACAAAATGTCATTACTGCCCTCGACCTATCACTTTCTTTTTCTCTTGCTTATTAGTTATTTCTTTTTTGGTAAACAAAATAATAATAATAATTTTTACAAGACAATAACTCAATCTACTTAGGATATAAAGCTATTCATTAATTCTTAGCCTCTATTACATCTTTGAGTTAAATCAACAAAATGAACAAGAAAGATGAACAATTACAGTTGCATAATAATTAATGCAATACATATAAAATTAAATTAAAAAAAAAAAAAACTAGAAAAAACCCTATATATATATATATATTGCATTCAATTGCAAACAAAAGGACCCCTCCTTCCATTTATGGGTTTAAACCAACACCTTATCACCTAATATACGGAAGAGGATTTATTGTAACTAGACCATTAGGTTACTTGAATTCGTGTAAAAATTTAGACAGCTTAGAGAGAGGAAGTTGTCAAATCATCAACCCGCCCGCTCCAGACAGTTTAAGACACAAAAATCTATTTGTCTGGGTAATTTCCTCTTTTAAGCTATCTGAATTTTTGTAAAAAATTCAATCGGTCTAATAACAGGAAATCCAATTTCCTTATATATATATATATATATATGGTACAGTTGTGTAATTTAGTCCGACAGCCCCGCTAAGAATGCGACCTGAGTAGAGGGTAACCACGAAGAACCATCAATGAACTGTGAAACGGTGAACTTGCTTGCCTCCACCGTCGACGTGATGACTCGGTACCCCGGCCAATGGACACGTTGCCCTACAGCTGCTCCGGGACCAGAATTCATGTATTCGCCGTAATAAAGTTTATCCACGGGAGCCGTTGCATTCCACTCTAGCCAACCTCGTGGGCTTATGTGATCACTCATGTAGGACAACATGTACACGACCCTGGAGTAAGTCTTCCATGGACGGCCCAGATACGTTGGGAAGCTACCTTTGACTGGCTGGAGATCGGAGGCGGCGAGGATCCGGCAAGCGTGGATGGAAATTCCTGTGTTTTGGGTAGGCTCTTTTCGGTTTTGGGCGGTTATGGTGTTCTTCTGTGACGGCCCTGGCTTGCGAGCGTAGATGCTGCAGTTTTGGAATACCACGGCGGCGTTGCCGAATATGAAGTCGACGGTGCCGTAGATATCACATTCCCGGAAGAACTGGCGGTTGGAGTGAACGTAGAGTGTGTCTTGGTACCCGATGATGTTGCACCGATACACCACGCCGTGGTCGGCACCAACTCTGAGCGCCACTGCTTGGTGCTTGTCTGGTCCAGCCGAATTCTCAAAAGTCATGTCCCGAGCAATGAAACCTTCTCCGGTTGCCGCTGCATGCATGTAGACTAAATATTTAAGCTAAATGGAAATTAAGAACAACTTAATTAGATTAAAGCTACGGGGTTAAACTTTGAGAAATGATAAAAAAAATCATTCTCTCAACATCTCCTTATACCGAATGACTGAATCTACTATTAAATTTTTATAGGACCCACATAAGTGTACAAATCAATGATATATCCATTATTAGATTTGCAAAAAAACACAAAAAAAAAAAAAAATTGTTGAAAGATAGTTGAAAAAATGCATATCTCTTAAACTTTTGATTAGCAGCTAAGTAATCTATGTTGATTTACCCACACCAACTACATCACGACTTTTCTAAATTTCATACCTACAACCTTATAAACCAACTTTTCTACATTTTATACCTACAAAAATATTTTTCTGATATCCGTCAACGAAAATAAACCGACAAAATCCAAATTCATAAACCCCCCCCCCCCCC
>CM017326.1:34369373-34402320 GCA_006937295.1 Carpinus fangiana | reverse complement strand
AACCAAAAACAAACACCCAAAAAAAAAAAAAAAAAAAAAAAAAAATTTACGTCTAGCTGCTTAACTTTTCATGCATGCGAATGCGACCCAATATATAACTCAAAAAAGAGATTATATATATATATGAATTAAAATAACGAAAGAGTTAATGAAAAAAGGAAGAAGATCTAGTAGTGAATGAGCAAATATTGTTGTGTATACGTGTTGGGATAAAAGGAATCTGGTAAAAGCATGCAAAGTGAAACAAAAAAACAGACAGGCCACGTGCAACTATCCTACTACGTCGTCATCATGCAATAGTGCCGGCCCTGCCCAGCCCATAAAATACGTTTTTTACTCAAAACAAACAACCATAACAGACACGCAACAACTACACAACTTGCCAAACTTAATTACCGAACGACGCCGTGTGGAATGTCGTCATATGCTGGTTAACATTTTTGCTACCGGATATCACCGTTTTGCCCTTCCCATCTCCGATGAACATCAAGTTCTTCTTCTTCCTCCCCACCTTCAAATTCGGCTCCTCGTACCTAATTAAATAAAAATAATTATCACAATCACAAATATTTAAAAAAAAAAAAAAAACCCCATAATATTTAAATTCGGATACGAAATTTGAAATTAGAATAAGGGGTATTTTTGTACATTAGCAAATCATTCACATGCATAATATATATATAGTAGTGTTTCATGATTATTCCCGTGAAGTCAATGACTCAATCACTCCTCCAAAAAGAAGGACAGAAAGCTTCAGAGAATTTGAGAATTTTGTTTTTACTTTTTCTTTTCTTTTTCACGTAATTATTACAGTTAAACCACCGCCTTCCAATTTTTTAACGTAAAGTGACGAAAGATGAAAAGGAAAAAGTCAAAAAAGTAAATAATAATAATTAAAAAAAAAAAAAGTGTGCACCGAATTTACCTTCCTGCCCTCACGTAAATAATCGTCCGCCGAGTACTGTACTCGGGGGCTTTCTTAATCGCCTCCGCAATCGTCGTGTACGTGCCGTTCCCATTACTGGACACCACTATATCGGCCTGTATTCCCGATATGGGCAAGTCCAGCAACTCCCTGTCCCTCTCGCTCAACCATCGCGGCAAACCGCCAGCATTCTCCTCCGAAATATCGGAATCCATTAACCGACGCCGGTTCTGTATCGGAACCCCCGAGAAGTCGTCGGTAGAGCTCCCAGAGAATATCGCCAGACAGTTGCTCATAAGCTGCTCCAGGTCCTTCAGCCTCCCGGCCATCTGATCCTTCACCGGTCCGCTCACGTCCGCGAGTCCCTCCATACAAGTGTCCTGGTTAGTGAGCGCCGCGCTCAGCCACGTAATCACGTCGTTCGTGGGAGTGGCCGCGCCGGATTGCTGCCCGACCCCGACGTTGAGCAGCGCGCGAGAGAACGCGTCGACAGAGTCATCGAGGAGCTCCAGGCAGTCGTCGAAGGCGGACCGTACACGTGGCTCCATCTGAAGGTATGAGATCCCAGCGGTGTTGTACAGGGCCTTGCTCAGGTGCTGCAGCGTCATGTTGAAGGAAATGTGGACGAGGTCCCGCTCCGACGCCGTGAGCGAGCCAGGAAAATCCAGGAGCGAGTTCACGCACAGGTCCGGGTACCGGGTCTTGCTGCAGGTCCGGGATATAGCCTGGGTCGGCGTCCGGTGAATCGATGAGCCTGGCGCACCCGACGCCCGGGTCCGGAGCCCGATCAGTACCGCCGCCGAGGCCGCGGAAGCGACGAGCAACGTAATTGAGAGCAGGGAGAGGAAGATTACCTTGTTCCTCCTCCTTCGCGATGGGGCAGATGACGCGGCTTCCTGTGGTTGGCTGATAACCGGGTCGGACGGTTCGAGCTTACCGTAGCCCATTGTGTGTTGCTGGGTCTAGAGAGAGAGAGAGTGGGTAAATAAATTAAGGCGATAGAGAAAGAGAGTTGGATTGAGGTGTAGGTGTGAGTGTGTGGGATTATATACATTATACGATGTGGCAAAGAGAAGAGTAAAGGAGGTTGGTGTGAAGTCGACGTCTGGGAGGGGGGATGAGCTGGCGGCTACTTCCATAGGTGCCCTGTTCAGTGCCCACTGTGGAGTGATGTGTTAGAAAGGCGAAGAGATCCGAGTGTGGGGATTTTAAGTAAAAGTGAGTGATTCTCTAATTCTCTTAACTATTAAGCTAACTTCAATTCCTTTTTAGTGTTCCAGAGTCTTGAGCTTTTTTAATTACACATCGAGTGGATATTGGAATTTAACCAACCCATCCATGATCCATCTTTCTTTCTTCAATTGGGGGCTTATTTGATTTGATTCAATCTGCATTACACTTTTGTCACATCCATCCACATTTCATAAAATACTATATACTATATACTATATACTATATTCTATATATATATATATGATTCCGATTCGTGAAGTCAAGTCACCTCACAGTTTGAATGCTGTATCAGTGCGCACTGCTCAAGTCTTTTTCTTTGTAGTTAATAATAAGGGTGAAATGGTTCCATCAACGTACTAGCAAAGATGTGAGTTTTGTCAAACAATTAATTGAAATTATGCTTTTCTTTTTATTTCAAAGTGTTGTGGTTAAACCAAAAGCCAGAAATGATCGAGGAATCATTATATTACAATTTACATAGGATTTTTCTAAATCCCATTTTAATGTATTTTAACGAAGTTTATGTGTTTCTATATATATCAAAATCTTATGCTGTGTTTTGGAAGGGGCTTGAAAAAGAGAGTTAGCCGGTATTATAGCAGATTTGATTGATGTGAGAAAAAAAAAAATTGATTTATTTGGGACTTTGGCTTTTTGGGTCCAATCCTTCCCCAAACACAGCTAATGTTTTCGACTTTCTTACTGAATTTTACTAGTTTTTCTCATATTAATTGTTTCACCTAATTTTCCTACTGTTATGTTATGTTGTCCTTTGGATTAAAAGAACAAGACAACTGATCAAGAGGATGTAGATCGATGCCCATAAATATTCCAATTTCAGTAAAGCTTTATCTTCAGATTATATATATAATAGTTACAAGAAAATAAAATTTAATAAACCCGTAAGAAAATTTTCCAAACAACCCAAAAAGAAAGACTTCTAAATTTTTTAAGCATTTTTCCAAACGAAAATGCTTTAATTATGAAAAATCAGAACATTTTGCTGATAAATGCTCATAATCACCTAAAAAAATTAAACAAAAAATTAATGCACTAAACATTAATGACAGTGAGAAAGAATATATATATTCCGTCGAAAACATGCATATGTGTTCCACATTCTCATGAGCTTGAGAAAAATCCTATTTTATATAATTAATAAAATTACCCTACCTGTAAGACCGGCCCTCTTCATTTCATAGTCCAAATTAAAGCATTTTTTTGAAAAATATTTTTACTATTTTTCAAAAAAAAAAAGTTTTAATTTATAGACTTAAAAGGTGGATTAATTATAATATTAACTATATGTATACAAGTTTTTGGGCATCATCCCCTTGTAATTATAAGTTGGTTTTCAAACCAAGATTTGTATCGCACACAAATTCTTTGCCGCAATTCCTTCTCTACCCTTATCGGTGGTCGCCACCTGAATTCGCTAAAAGTCATCTGCCGCGGGCAAAACAAAATTTGGACTATAAAATAGATATCCTAATCTGCAGTTACATGCATATAAAAGTTGCCCTTTTGTTCCGGTCCAATTAGATATGATTCCTGATTTTATCATGGATTAATTTATAGACTTAAAAAGGTCGTCTAATGTATTACAAATATGCCATGGAAGGCATTAAATTAATTCTTTTATGACTTCTAAAAACACAAAACTTTTATGACTTGGTCAAGATACTGCAAGTAAAACTATATATGTTATTATTATTATAATTATTATTTTTTGTGAGCATACAACTTATAATATTATGAGGTTTGATACAGGCACAACTTAAGTTCAATTTTGANCAAATTCTTTGCCGCAATTCCTTCTCTACCCTTATCGGTGGTCGCCACCTGAATTCGCTAAAAGTCATCTGCCGCGGGCAAAACAAAATTTGGACTATAAAATAGATATCCTAATCTGCAGTTACATGCATATAAAAGTTGCCCTTTTGTTCCGGTCCAATTAGATATGATTCCTGATTTTATCATGGATTAATTTATAGACTTAAAAAGGTCGTCTAATGTATTACAAATATGCCATGGAAGGCATTAAATTAATTATTTTATGACTTCTAAAAACACAAAACTTTTATGACTTGGTCAAGATACTGCAAGTAAAACTATATATGTTATTATTATTATAATTATTATTTGTTGTGAGCATACAACTTATAATATTATGAGGTTTGATACAGGCACAATTTAAGTTCAATTTTGACTCAACTTCTAAGCAAAATTTTTTTTTCTCTCTCTAGTTGAAGGCTCTCTCTCCTCCACATCAATTTTTTTTTTAAAAAAAAACTTAATAAAAAAATTAAACTTAAGTTGTACCTTTATTATTTTCTTAATATTATTGCAAATGAATCTTTGAAATGTCGTGGCACGTGTAAACTAAACCCATCTCGTAATTTTCTATTTTTCTGATGTTTACCCATGAAGTCGACTAGCTAAGGCCATGCTGTGCCATGGTTCTCTAAGCCTAGCTAGTAGCTAGGGCGGTAATATGGCCAGGATAATTATTATTTTTTTATTTTTGATAATTAGAATAAGAGACTTTGATCGGAAGTATTTAACCAATAATCCAAGTTTGGATGTTTACATCATTCAGTCATCCATAATAAATAATTACAAGTTTTTGCTGCTTACATACGTACTATGCTTGAGTTGACATATTATTTTCATTATTTAGTATTATTATTATTATTATTATTATTTTTCTAAAGTGATTTCTTTTGAGAGATTGTCCTGTGATTAGTGGACTATCCGCTATCCATTTTCAAGTTTCAATGGAGTTAACTTATTGAATACCAATAAAGCAGAACTATATATATATATATATATATATATATATATAACTTAATGACAAAAAAATTAAGAGAAAATTTGAAAACTCAAAGGGCGGTTGGCCCTTTGCCTATATGTAAATAAAAAAGGGATAAGTTTGCAAAATTATGGTGATTAATTAATAGAGAAAAATGCTAAGTGTTTTCTTTATATTCTTTCGGTGTTTTCTCTGCTCCTATGTGAATATTATTTTATAAAAATCAAATGAGAAAAATAAGGACCATTTTAAAAAATAATAATAATATCCACATAAGATGATAACACCAAAAAAACACAAAGAGAATACTTAGCATTCCCATTACCTAATGAGAATGACAAGCTGTTTATACAGAAAATAAAAAAGGAAATAAATTTCTTTCAAGTTGAGTTTAAAGAAAAATTGACACAAAATTCTTATAAATTGGTTTCCTCTAAGAGTGACATGTGTTATTTACGCCATTAAAAAACATGTAAAATTCATATGCTATTAAAAAAATTTGTACTTCTCGTATGTTAATAACACATTGTTTTTCTAAAAATATATATGTTTATTATAAATTATGTAATTTTCAGATGCTCAAAAACTACAATTTGACAAGATATTCTTACTACCCAATTTGAAATAGGTTTATGTCTAACAAAAAAAAAAAAAAAAAAATCAGAAAAAGGAATTTCGAGTGCTTAGTCTTTAGGCTTTTTGAACGTATTAAATAAAAGTATATATTGGATATATAACACGTCAGTAAATTGAGTGTTTAAAAGAACCAAAAATTGCAGGAGCTCGGAAGAGGTGAGACACATTGCTGGTAGAAATTGACGTTACTACTTGGACTCTTGGAATACTGGAGATTGAATAGGCCGCTAAGATCGTGCCATCTCAGCATGGAGGCCCACGAAATGACGCTGGTCTCATCATCCCCATGTGCATGTGCCAGGCTTCAACTGTGTTCAGATAAACACGGGGGGGCCTACGGAAGATGAAAATCCACCGACAGAATTCAACGGAACATAAATGTTCAAAAATCTGTGATGAAAGACCGGTCCAACCAACATCGAAATATGGGATATGTCATGTTGTTGCATGTCAGAGTCGCCATACTTGTTGTGGTCTATTTGCCCAATCATGAATTCGTACCCATTGTTATTTTCGTATAATTCATTTCTTGCTTTTTTTTAAAAATAGAAAATAAAAAATAGTGTTGAAATATTAATTAAATAATTAAATTTTTATTTCTTATTAACTTATGTGTTCGTAAAAAAAAACTCTTAAATAATGAATAGCTCAAGCCACATGTCGCTTTAGATTCTGTTCGAACGCGACATTAGGGTAGTGTCCTTTAGTGATAGGGTAGTGAGACCACATCCTTACATTAGGGTAGTGTCCTTTACTGATAGGATAGGGAGGCCACATCCTTACCTCTTACGTTCATTATTGGGTGCCAAACAGTGTCACATGCCTTCTAGCTATACATTGCTTAATTCATTACCAGGAATAGGGCTAAACAAAGTCACCGAGTCAGGGCTGAACAAAGTCACCGACTCGCAGTTAATTGACCAAGTCTCAACTGTGACCGCCTAGTCAAAAATATACATTATAGTATGCTAAAGTGGCAGAAAGGGTTATCCTCTACTATACGCTCTTCCTTGCTTCTTGATTCGAAGATTGGCCGAGCTATCGAGTCCAATTGTTAGGTTTTTATGGGTCTCTTCAGCTCAGATCCAATCAAGTGGAACTTGGATATTGGTACATCACATGATACATATACTTACATGCATGAAAAAAGTTTTTTTTTTTTATTTTTATTTTGGCCTTTTACTAAAAAGCTTATTCGGCACCTATATATAAAAGTCAATTATCCATACATACATATAATTAAAATGAATTGTCATTCAAAAAAAAAAAAAAAAAAATTGTCATTCGTCAATATATGGGTTGAAAGGATTTGTCATTAATATCAAAGAGAAAATGGCAATCCTGATATTAGTACAAAAGATGTTATATCATGTTGTACCAATTGCCTTCTGTTCACTCTCCAATGTCAAATCTGATATTAAATATTTCATCTAACGTAAATGTTTTAATAATTAATATTTTAATTCTCTCTTCAAAAAGTTGATATTGAAGAGAATTATTGATAAAATGATTGTGTACATTATTATTTTGGATTTGTATGTTGACGAAGAAAAATGGGGGGGGGGGGGGGGGAGGAAGGAAACTACTCGGAAATTGCTTACCAATTAAATGATTAAACAGATAGTGGTGTTTAGCTAATATAACACTGGCCGCTGTTGTTGTTTACTGGCGCACCCATGCTCACGCTGTAACACTCTGATTGGTTCCCGAGAAAACAGACGCCCAGATGAAGATGAAGACGGAGGGAGAATTTTTATTTCACATGCCTTAAACAAAGCAGGAATAGCGACGTGTACACTGTACACCATCCAGTCCAACTTTTTATCCGTACTGAAAGGAGCCTCTTTGGGCCTTTTTTCGCCACGTTTACTTTCGACTTGTCCGGGCGTGCGACTAATCGAAATCAAAATCAAAATAACAAGTTTAGCCTGGATGGACGTGGATCCAGCTATTTGTCTTTTATAATTATTAGCAATAAATGTAATTTTTTTTATTAATAAAATTCGATTATTTATTTAAATAAGACTGTTGAATCAGATAAAATTTGTAGGTGGAATGAGAATCTCGACATTTATAGTTGCCTAAATTTCAGTAAAATTTGTGGACTTTATTGAGAGGACTGCAAGATTCTGAGGCAAGACAAGTTGAACATCACTTGTCATTGTAGCTTGCTCAATTTCAATGCAATTCCGACACTCCAATCCTTCCTAGTGGTAAATGTTTATTTTAGGATAATATTCTTACTTTTAAAATTATGTTTCTTTTCATTTTAATTGTTTGAAGGAAAAAAAAATTTAAAATTAGTCTTTATAATTTATTTGATTTATAATTAGTTTATTGTAGTATTAAAATGAATTTATAGGTTTTTGAGATATGCTAAAAGAATAATTTAGTTTCTATAGTCAAATTTGGTCTACAGATTTAACAGATTTTGTTAGTGTGTCATTAACTTAAATATAATAAGTGTTACTATTTTATTAATTCTAATGTTTCGCGTTATCAGATTTGTCAAGTCAGTGAATACAATTTTCCCTCATGCCAAGTGTCATATGTTCATTGCTAAGTAGACTTTGTGAATTGGTGGAACAATTTACTTAGGGCAGCTTGGACTAGGATGGACTTATCCAAAGAAAGGGCTCAAAACAATTAGTCCGTTCAGTTCCACACCTAAGCCCAATGACATTTGGAAGGAGCATCGTAAGCGTAGGGAAGAGCACTGCAGAGAATCCTCAACCATGTCATGTTATTGTAACGTCCCACTAAAAAAGGAATATAATCATCTCTATTTCAAATGAACTGGATCCAGTTAATTATACTTAAAGGGTATTTTTATTTTTTTCACTATAACTAACTAAATATTCCCTAATTCATTTGAACTGAAGATGATCCTAATTCCTAAAAGACAAGGTTGATAGCTACTCTCGAGGGGGAATAATTATTGCTTGCCACTACTCACACCTGTGCGCATTATTGGAATTATGTATTATTGGCCAATCGTGGCTAAATCAATTATAAAACATAAGGGATGAGATTAAAAGAACTAAACTTTGGTAGATTGTCATTAAAAGAAGAATGGGACTTGGAACGCGGTGTTCTTACATTTTACCCTTTAATGGAAGTATGCCTTTCTATGTTTTCCTGACTTACCATTTGATTATTCTATATTATCTAGAGCTAGCGAAATCTGTTGATTGGATTTATAATTTTAATTAGCGGATATAAAATGTCTGCTTTAAGAAGGAAAGACATGGTTTTGTCTTAATCTTTCGCTAATGGGAAGAGAAGTTTGACCAAATAGGAATGAAGAGGGGCCACATGTTACGAATGAGTGGCCAAGCTAAAAAGGAAATTAATTAGAAGCATGTGACCACTTCCATGGTGGTAGGGAACATATATAGGACCAAAATTACAAGTCAATCACGTGATTTGTTGTATGTCTTTTAAGAAATGTGTAAGATTAAATACCCATTAATATATTATTACAGGATGATTTGGTTTCAATTATGAAGGCAGTGGGACAAAATTAACGTACTATAGCCTATATTTATGACTTGATGTAGATGTCACCAATGCATAAGCAAAGGAAGGTTCTTGGTACCATGCATGATCTAAACTACACTTTTATCCTATAACTGTCTTACCATCCCAATGAGCTAGACAATTGTTTTGTTTTGTTTTGTTTGAAATGAACCATTAATTGGTCGGCACGAATACGATATATAATGACAGAATAGAAGTATAATTTATGCATACTCATGAAATATAGAATAATACTACGACTCTTTATACTTATTTATAACATTTATTCCACACCTGTTGACGTGATATATTTTAAGTGACTTTCTAATTTTCTTTTTCATTTATTTATATATATGATTTGTATGCATGGATTCCCCATCTCCATCTCTGGCTGGAGGTTGGTTTCAAGACAGCTAGCTCTAAAAAGCTATATATATATATTATTCCCATTTCCCACCCCACACATATCCACTTAGATTTTCATACATCCACTTAGATTTTCGGAAACTTAAATATGATGATGATGATGATGATGATATATAAATATAAAGTCGGTGAATATATGGTGATTAAAGTGACATGAAGATGATGTCCAACCCAATCAATCCAGTGCAGAAAAAAGGAAAGGACGATCGTCACGTACATCCATACAACGGGTAATAATTAAAATGTTTTTATAATTTAATAATAATAATAATAATTAAAAAGAAACAAAAATAAAAAAATTATTTATTTGTGTAGCACGTGATGTTGTGGGGAGCAAAGTGAAAGAGGAATGAATTCCGGTTGGGGCCGGCTGGCATTATGAACTTTTCCTCATATTTCTCTCAATCAAAGCCAGCCGAGCTTCAGCTTTTAAATGCCCCGACATTAATTGATGACTGTTTTTGTGAATCCTGTTTGTACAATTAAGCACACAACCATGTTCCAAAATCTCAATTTCAAATCTCAATTTTTGACAAATATTGTTACCAACATATTAGTTGATTAGTTGGTTATATATGATACAAACTGTATTTTATTTGTTAATTGACCATAGGTTAGCAAATCTGTTTTGAGGATCTGAACTGTAATACGTCTTGTACGACGTTGGTATATTTATAGTTAAACTACGGATATTTTAGGACTTGTCTTGTATTGTAAGAGCTTTACTTTTGATCTTTCATAGATGAGACTAAGTTGAATTTCTTTTAAAAAAAAAAAAAAACTATATATCAACTTTCCTTTTTTTTCTTTTTTTTTCTCTTTTTTTTTTTTTTTTCTATGTGGTGCATGTGTGTGATATATATATTATATATCTTAAGAATTCTAAAGGATTCTCATCCTGATTTTCACATTGTTTTGCAAATTAATCCAATTAATTCAACATAAATAAGCCATTGATTTGATTTTCCTTGAAAGAAAATCTACAGTGCTGTTCAAATGGTCTTTTAGGCTTCCTCTCACCTGCTTTTCTATTGCAAAAATGCTAGAGCTAGCTAGGTGCAATTCTTTTACCTTTTTTTTTTCTTTTTTTTTTTCAGACTTTTGACACATGTAAGTTGATTGAAAAGCAATGCTAAAATGTGTCAAAAATTATATGTTGAACATTACACTGTCTATTGGTGACTGGACAAGGTGAAGATCAGTATATATATATATTTATTCAATTCAAAGTGGGGGAAGGGAAAAGGAAAATTACAAGAACACAAATAAAATCAACAGGGAAATCCTAGTAGCAGTCGGGAATGAGTCAAATAAATGATCCGACCTATCAAGCAAACCAAAACGGCCAAAAGAAACAATAATATTCTGTAAATGGAACAAAATGCCAAAGGATAGTCGACACGACCATCAATTGTCGAAAAATGAGAACAAGGCCAACCATCAATAGTCAGAAAGGAGAGGAAAATCTCTGTCAAAATTAGAAAAGAAGGCCAATCAAGAATCTAGCCAAACAAAAAATTACAAACAAATACAATAAATCAACAACTTGAATAAAAGCAGAATAAAATATCCAAGTCCAAAAATCAGCTACACCAGAGGCGGAGTGTTACGGAAGTAACATAAGGATAAAGTAGACATTAAATTATAGTAGATTTATATTTAAAATGAATTAGATTTCATTTAAATTAATTTGTTATCAGTATTTTTAGATTATAGATATCTATTTGTATTTCAATTATCTAGTTATCTTTCTAAGTTTATCTTCAGTATACGAGTTTTACTCCAAGTCTAAGTCGTTGTAATGTTCTTATTTAAATGATGGTATTTTAATAAAAATGGATCAGAAAATTAATCCAAAACCTGTTTGAAAATGATTTTTAGGTTTTCTCAAAATCTAGAAAGTTTAGGTTTCCTCAGAATTTAAAATCTAGCACGTTACGTATTCACGTAACATGGAGATGGCCGAAATGCTGGCCGGAAGGATGAGCGAGTGGCAGCAGTAGAAAGAGATGATGCCAGAGACAATGGTGTGTTAGTGGGACTGTCGGGGAAAGACAAATCAAGCTTCAAAGAAATTGGATCGGAGACCCTGAAGATCAGTATCTTAACAACTAAATAAAGTTGATGCAAGCATTATGGCTAAAAGTTTGATTACCAAAGAAAGCAGCACTTTGTTATAGTAAAGTATTATTATTAAAAAAAATATAAAAGGAGGAGTAATTTAATGTTTGTTAAATGGTCCAAAGAGCCATATCTCATCCATTGAAATGGACACTCTGGATAGTCCAAAGGAAGCATTACCATCACCGACCCACCGACGTCAAAAAAACATCAAATCGTGATTAATTAACAAGTTTAAGCTATCATCATATTAAACCACATCGATGATCGATCCCTACAACAGTCAATTATCCAACTCTAATCTATCATAGCTTTAAGGAAAATCAGAAAACATATACTTGACTTTTGGGTCATATGTAATTATATACCTTTTTACCCCCAACCTTTTCCTAACCCCTCAACTATAATTGCGGTTGTTTTCGGAATCAGCACCAATCAAACTTGTCAAACATTCCAACCAGTATATTCAGTGTCGCTATTATTTGATTATTATCAAAAGTGCTCTTCACTCCTTTGTCCCGCCAGCCACACACGTGTTCCAATCTGAACACTACACGTCAAAAGTAAATGCAAATGGGAGATGCAATTTTCCAAATTTGTAGCCGCCTATGTCTTGTTCGGCAGGTGACTTAGCAGGGAGAAAGTTTTTTTTGGCTTGAATGTGATTGGTGTCAGTAAATATATATTTTGTATGAAAAATTTAAAAAAAATAAAAATTTGTTATATAGTAAATTTTTTATATAATCTGGTTGTTCAGGCTGTCTGAACAAAGGGCAAAAACATGTGATCAGTATGAGATTTATCGTCAAGTGGTAACTCAATCAACTATAAATTACATCTAATAAAGTGGAAGTCGC
Organism: Carpinus fangiana; assembly: GCA_006937295.1. Lineage (NCBI taxonomy): Eukaryota > Viridiplantae > Streptophyta > Magnoliopsida > Fagales > Betulaceae > Carpinus > Carpinus fangiana. The sequence continues at coordinate 34,389,791 of CM017326.1, read as the reverse complement.
TAGTTTGAATCCTTATTTTTTTTTAGATATGTCAAAAAAAAAAAAAGTGTGAGATTTGTCGAAATTGATGAGATTAATTTAATAAGATATACTCATATATATATATATACACACACACAATATGGCCAACCATATTAAATAAATTATAGAAAATTGTGATGGCAATTAAGATGCAACTATATACGTGATCATATAAACTTTTCATCTCATAATTCGATTGGCCACTCCATCTTCGACATTCACATCATCTACAGAAAAGTATAGTTCACGAAGTTTAATTGACATATTGATATCACCAATTGGAGTGAATCTATGCTCTTTTCTTTTCTTTTCTTTCTTTTTCTTTTTCTTTTTTCTTTTTCTATCTCTTCATTTCTTAAGGTCCAAGTTCTTTGCGAAGGCTTTTAAATTCAATGAGATTTTTATCATGTATTTATTATCATATTTAGTTAACAAGTCTAACTCTAATGAGCTGAGATATTACAGTTTTGTAAGTGGTGTTTCAAAAAAATTCTGAAGTGGTTTATAAGTACTAAGGCGATCAAGGATTTCATAATGAGAAGTTTTAAACTTGATTAGCATTAACTATTTTAAATTTCACTGATATTTTGATGGTCCTGAATTAAGCTATTCATTTTGGTCATGCCCTTCGCCTTTTCGCTTCGGAAAGAAAAAAGGTTGATTGCGAAGGTGTTTAAAGAGGAAAGACAACATGTACATAATCCGACACATGCTAGTTGTTTGATTGAACAATCATCGATCCTTCATAGGAAAACCATGGAGGGAGGGAAAAGCAGAGAAAAAGATGAGTGGTTAGTGGTTGCAGCTGGAACATGGGATGCTGGATTAGCGGTGGTTCATGCATCAAAATGTGGACCTCTTGATTTTGAAGAAACAGCTTGCAAACATGATCAGGATTCCAAGCCCTCCTTTTTAACATAATAGACAAACCTAACTACTCTCTCATACTCTTGTCTAGTATCTAAACATGATGATCTTAGTGCCCATTAATTACATCTGTTCATTGTTTCTCTTTGAGAGGGAGAGATCAGAAAGAGAGAGGTCCAATGAAAATTGGGTAAAGTGTTGCATGATTGGATTTTGTGAAAACTAAGGTGCATGTCATCCAGGTATCACTTAATTTATTACACAAACCTTAGCCTTTCCAATTTTGTTTATTTCAAGTCGCCGACGAATTATAGAAATTGTTCTAAGCTCGTATCTTGACTTCACAATTTATCTAATTTTTGGTTAAAATTAGTGATTTAACAATAAGCAAGAAAAAAAAGGGTACATAAACGTAGATTGAAAGCTTGTAAAATCTTCACACGCTTGAACTTAGGACCGAGCAATTCATATTAATTGGATAAATTATTAACGTGTTTGTAAGATTGATAGGTCCCAGTCAGAGTCACTAAAGATAAATCGATAATCTCCACTTAGGGTGGGAGTAACCACAATACAAATCTCCACTTAAGGCTGGAGGAATACCACAATACAAACACTTTCTTCTCTACCTCTCCTATTTTATAACAACCGTTATTCATTTTACTAAAGTAAACTACCCACTTAACTAAAGACAACTGCCCGCAATTTATGTAAACTACCCACTACACATTTTAACAAATATTGACAATAATTAACAAAGTTAACAATTGAAGCTAAGAACTATTACCCATATCTTAATCCATGATGATGAGGTGGATGTTGAGTCCTATGAGACCTATCATGTTAAGTCCATCATTAATTCTCATTGGGTACGTAAGACTAGCAATTCATCTTTTGTTTTTTTTTTTGTTTTAATAAACTATTAGATATCTTAAGGCCCAATTTCTCTCTAATTTTGAGGCTAGGGTTGGGCTTGTGACGATAAAGATGGGCAATAGGTTCGGCCATGGATGAGTTTGGGCCAGTTCAGTGTGACCTTGTTTACTGCTACAAAGCTGGCTCTAGCAAAGGAGAATGATCGAATCCAAAATGTTTCCAACTCTAAGTAATAATAGCAGGACTGCAAATAAGCCATTCATAAACAACTTGGACTCAATTAATTAGAAGGACAAAAAGTTTGATTATTTAAAAATCTAACCAAGTTCAACTCGACATTAATCTGAGGCATGTATTTTCAGTACATATAAATTTAATAAATTAAGTTGAAGGAAATTATTAGTAGCCAATCAACATCGCAGTGATCATTGCTCGGGTTCAATGGGGGTGATGTTGATAGAGCATGGATTCACTGATAAGAAAACGATCCCACCATTGATCAATTCCATGAGCTCGCTTGAACTCTGGCGATGAACCCGTATTAGTAGTTACATGCGCCGAGGGAAGAAGATGCGATGCTTCTAAATCTCCTCCGGCCAGTTTGCTTGAGACTAGACTCGTAATGGAGCTGTTTCCTGCAATCCACTCAATCCTTTCACTTTCAGTTCCCTTCTTCTCCATATCCTCTCTGTTTCGAAAGTAACCGATATACTCTGAGCAAATTGGATCATGCTTGTTCAAAAACAAGTAAGGATGCCAGCGAGATACCGCAGCAAAAGAGTCATGTCTTTGTTGGTGATGAAGGCGATCACCTTCTACAGCAATGGTGAGACCTGCCTTGACGACGGTGCTTGCAAAGCGGATGCTCTGCTTCAGTTTCTCATCGTTGATCAGCGATTCGATGGGGATGCCTACAAATGGTGGATTGAAAAGATATGTTTTAAGAAAACAACCCTTCTTGATCACCATGTTCTTTCCGACAACCATTGCAATTGCTGCCCCCAGAGAGTGTCCAGCCAACCACACATTTTGAGCTCCAGCAACAGCAACCCTCTCCTGAACAGCACGCATCGCGCAATGAAAGCGGCTGGAGCGCCGTTGGAGCTCGTCAAGGACCCAGCCGAGGCCTGACGCCAGGTCCTTCAAAATGGCGCGCCATTTCTTGATTATGCCCCGAAAGGCAATGACATATCTTGGGACGTCTGGATTTTGGGGGGAAGGTGGATGCTCGTACTCATAAATGGCGCCGATTATGAAGCCGTCAAGATCTTCGAGAACACGATATAATCGAAAATGGATGGATTCCCACCAGGGTGGAGCAAGAGCTTGAGCTCCATGGCGCTTCCCCAGGCGATCGTGTTCTAGACAGTAGACTCCCTGAACTAAGCTGGCAATGATGCATCTTTCCTGATCTGGATTTGTCCTGCGACAAGTACTTAATTTGCTGGTTAATTAATTAATAATGTTCAGAAATTAAGACATGAAATCATGAACATTAATTAATTGCAGTTGATGATGATCATGAGACCCCATTGGCAAAGTTCTTGTCAAAATGTTCTTACCAGGCTGCAGCTGTGAGATGTACAGGTCCCGAAATGCGGAAATTTTGCTTCTTATGAGAGGGCATTATTCCGTATATGGTATCCTCCCTCTAAAATAAACTGCCACGGGAGAATTGCAGAAGCCCATGATTGAATGCTATATAATATGGAGACAGCTGATGCTTAACATACTTTCAAAATGAATATAACATTCTTAATTAATAAGCACCTGCTATATGTTTCATTAATGTAACAAATCTAACTCATTAAAGCATTATAGATATATATATATATATATATATATATGGTGACAACTGACAACACATGAATCATGAAATTTGTTTAACTGAAATGGAATCGAATTTGAACCGTATTTAAGCTATATATAAATTAATTTGGGTTTATATATATATTTTTGACATGTCCGCATAAGTGGGGAGAGAGAATTTGGGTTTATATTAATCAAGTCTACAACATCCCCAAATTGAAGCCATATTAATTGCCTATAATCTTCAAATTACTCATAAACAACTTAAATTAAACATTCACATAATTAATAATTTAAACCTCTCCAAAACCCCCAATTTCGTGTATAAATAACCTTAAATTCATAATGACCCACTAAATTAAAATAATCAAATATGTACTTCTAACATCAAATTACATAAGACAACCATTAGTCGTTTTCATCAATCAATTAATCAAAGTTGTATTATAAAAATTAAACCTCCAATTTTAAACCTATTGGAAACCTAACTTCAAAGTTCTTCAATTAACTCAAATTACCTCAGATTAACTCCTTGGAATGAAACAAACGTCAGGAAAACATCCTCTAACGCAATCAATCAGAGCAAAATCTCGAGTATTAAACAGGTCGGGTTGTCTGGATTCCGGCGGATTTTGACCGGAATACGATATTTCCGGCTACTATTGGGGATCGAGGTTAACGTTGGCTTTAGAGATAGAGAAGGCTGGCCAAGGTGTTTAGGGCACAAAACCGGCCTAAATCCGGCCAGGCAAGTGGGTCTCTCTCTCTCTCTCTCTCTCTCTCTCTCACCTATTCTAATTGAGATGAAATGGCCCGATTGCTTATCATTTCTAAATATGGGTTCTGCTATCTGGCTCTAATGAAGATTCAATGAATTCTACCAACCAAAAAACGAAAAGAAAAGATTCAATGAAATTTCCTAGAAGTCAACTTTTTGCTTGCCTGTCCTTCTCAAAGACGACTCAAGGACCAAGTCTTCTTTGCATTATCAGTTCAAGAAATCAAAGACGACGGGGTCATATTGAGAGAAGCATCTTAAACTTGCTTCTGTTTTTTTGTCCAGACAGGACTGGATGATTCAGGATGAAGATTTGTCTTGAGTCTATAATTTTAGCCAAGATTTAGCATTTTTTCCCCCTTCTGTCACAACTCACAACTCCAGATTGAAGACATCAAGAGAGTTTTTGGTTGTAATGTCTTACTTAGCGTTCAGACTTGGTTCAATATATATAGGAGAACGTAAATAAGGTGCAAGAGACAATCTGAAGGACTACAACTAAAAAGGTTTACACAGAAATACTAAAACAATATGCTGAAACCAATGTAACTAGGTAGCAGCTTTACACCCAGGAAATAAGCCTTGAATTGAGGATTGTGACGTTGTTTTCCCTCGAAGTTTGACAGCCGTAATAGATCTTTAGAATCTGGTTGTTGGGTTGATCTTCAATTATCAGCTTAACAGCTTTGGCACCTTATTGAATCTAAGGTGGTTCTTTCTCACTATGAATGTGCACATAGGAAAGAAAAAGACGGGTGATGAGAATGTTTTTGAAGATACCATCAGAAGGGGCTCATTGGGGCTCATTTCATAAGCTGATGTACTCTAAAGTTGTAAAACCGTGGAGTAGCGGCACAATATTCCCAAATCCAATCTGAGGAGTTTGCAGTACTGTTTAACTCACTCAGTTGCTTTTGTAAAAATGCATGTACGTAAGTTTGAAAAAAATTCTTTCAACCAAATCTACAGAGTGGGCTGATATATATTGATACAGTACTGATACGGCATGCATGGAGTGAGGGTGAAAGTAGTATCCCACCACAGTACTGCTCTATCAATTCAATATTGGAGGTGATACTGATACTGCAAGGATTCACACGTAAAAGAAGGATCCCACCATTGATGAATTCCATGAGCTCGCCTGAAACCTGGCGTTGAACCCTTATTAATAGTTAGATATGCAGAGGGAAGAAGATGCAATGCTTCTGACTCGCCTCCCACTGCGCTTGAGATTAGACTCGTAATGGAACTCTTTCCTGCAACTCTCTCAATCTTTTCAGCTCCACTCTGTTTCATATCCTCCCTGTTTCGAAAGTAACCAATGTACTCTGCGCAAAAAGGATCGTCTTTGTTCACCAACAGCTGAGGAAACCAGCAGGATAACGCGGCAAAAGGCTCATGAGAATGTTGGTGGTGATGGCGATCACCTTCTACAGCAATGGCGAGGCCGGACTTAACGACGGTGGTTGCATAGCGGATCTCTTGCTTCAGTTTCTCATCCTTGATCAGCTCAATGGGGAGACCTACGAATGGTGGATTGAAAAGAAATGTTTCAAGAAGATAACCCATCTTCACCATCTTCTTTCCCACAAGCAACGCAATTGCTGATCCCATAGAATGTCCAGCCAACAATACATTTGCAGCTCCGGCAGAAGCAACTATCTCCATAACAGCAGGCATTGCACGTTGAAAGCGGGAGCTCCGGTGAAGATCGTTAAGGATGCACCGGACGCCTGACTTCAGGTCCCGTAATATCGTGCTTAGTTTCTTGATTATGCCCCGGAAGGCAATGACATAAATTGGTAGGTTTGGGGCAGAAGCTGGATACTCATAAATGGCACCGATTATGGAGCCGTCAACATCTGTGAGAACACGATACAATCGGAAATGGAAGGATTCCCACCAGGGTGGAGCAAGAGCTTGATTATCACGTCCTTGGCGCTTCTCCAGGCGATCGCGTTCTTGACGGTAGACTCCCTGCACCAAGCTGGCAAGGATGGATCTTCGGTGATGTGGATTTGCCCTGCAACAAGAACATAATTCTTGGAAAACGGTAGAATTTCAAGAAGCCACACACACAAACACACACACACATATATATATACACAGCAAATTAAGACCAATGAGAGGCATGAAGTGGAACCAATCATTTAAATGGGATTTTTATCCCCTTCATTTTGTTGGATTGGGTTTCCCTTTTAAGTGGAGGATGGCCCAAATTTGAGTAGTTCATGTGTTTTTTATTAAACCCATATGGAGATGCCCATTTGGGAGAGGATTGGCTAACCCGATTAACTTTTGCTGTTACAAAATGAGAATAATAAGGAGAGAGAGAAAGCTCCAAAAACCAGAATCTGAATTCCCAGAGTTGGTATATGTACCAGAATTTACCAGCTTTCTTCATTTTTCATTTTATAACCCTGAACAAATTAAAAGTTTAAAACACTAAAAATTCAAAAAATAAGAATAAAAAATCATGGGGTGACTCAAGGTGGCCGAACAAATCTCAATTGACCAAATGAAGGTGGCCAAAACTAGTAACCACCCCGCAATAGCTTTTTTATAAAAAAAATAAAAATAAAAATAAGGGGTGATGAACCAACTCACAAACGGGCATTAGGTATTTTTTAGCTTGGACAAGTTCAAAATTTATCTATGTGCTGTTTGTGTCACTTTTCATTTTCATCTCCCCTCTGGTCATCATTTTTCTTCATGCATTTTCGTCATATCTATTTATTGAGATCAATTAAGGGCAAATGCATGTGTACATTTCTTTGAGTAAGGTGCACTATTAATTTACCTTTTCCTCTTCCTAAAAGTTTAAGCTAATAAGAATATGTAAATTTAATCAGTTAACAATTACTTTAACATGCACATCATGACATCCATCTANTCATGTGTTTTTTATTAAACCCATATGGAGATGCCCATTTGGGAGAGGATTGGCTAACCCGATTAACTTTTGCTGTTACAAAATGAGAATAATAAGGAGAGAGAGAAAGCTCCAAAAACCAGAATCTGAATTCCCAGAGTTGGTATATGTACCAGAATTTACCAGCTTTCTTCATTTTTCATTTTATAACCCTGAACAAATTAAAAGTTTAAAACACTAAAATTTCAAAAAATAAGAATAAAAAATTATGGGGTGACTCAAGGTGGCCGAACAAATCTCAATTGACCAAATGAAGGTGGCCAAAACTAGTAACCACCCCGCAATAGCTTTTTTATAAAAAAAAATAAAAATAAGGGGTGATGAACCAACTCTCAAACGGTCATTAGGTATTTTTTAGCTTGGACAAGTTCAAAATTTATCTATGAGATGTTTGTGTCACTTTTCATTTTCATCTCCCCTCTGGTCATCATTTTTCTTCATGCATTTTCGTCATATCTATTTATTGAGAGCAATTAAGGGCAAATGCACGTTTACATTTCTTCGAGTAAGGTGCACTATTAATTTACCTTTTCCTCTTCCTAAAAGTTTAAGCTAATAAGAATATATAAATTTAATCGGTTAACAATTACTTTAATATGCACATCATGACATCCAATCTATAGACTGTGACAATACAGAATTTCAATATGTTTTCTCCTTTGAAAACTTAACATTAATCTTTTTAATTATTGACTAAACATGATGGCCATTGCAGTTGATGATGATGAGACCCCATTGGCAAAGCACTGGTTAAAATGCCCTTACCAGTCAACAGCTGTGAGATGTACAGGTCCGGAAAGGCTGAAAATGTGCCTCTTTGAGGGCATTATTCCTTATCTTCTCCTCTGAAATGAACTGCCATGGGAGAATTGCAGAAGCCCATGATTGAAATGAATGGTATATATATATATATATATAACTCAAGACACTAATCAAGTCTACAAAATCCCCAATTTCGTGTATAAATTCATAATGACCCACAAAATTGAAATAATGAAACATGTAATTCTAACATCAAATTACATAACACAACCATTAGTCATTTTTATCAATCAATCAATCAATCAAAGCGGTATCATAAAAACCTCCAATTTTAAACCTATTGGAACCCTAACTTCGAAGTTCTTCAATTAACAATAATACAACTCAAATTACCTCAGATTAACTCCGTAGAATGAAAGAAACGTCAGAAAACGGATTCCAAAGCGACCAAATTAATCAGAGAAAAATCTCTGGACTCTCTCTCTCTCTCCCACTTGCTCTAAGATGAAATGCCCCGATTGCTAGTACTCTTTCAAAATGTGGATTCTATCTCTTTCTCGATCAATAATTGCTTGGGTACGTTAAGTGAAAATTCCACGAAATTTCCCAAGTCAACTTGGAAGCTTAGGAAATTTCCTAAGTCTGGTTGAAAGGAAAACCCCAAAACTGTCCTCCTCAGAGACTCATCAAGGAAGTCTTTGTTAATTTGCATCAGTTGAAGAAGTCATGTGCTCATCATGAGTCATGTATCCTCTTCTTTTCGGTCTAATTGTTAGAACACAGGGGCCAGGTTGGGCCTGGATGAACATAGATTCTCTAGTAAAACGACTCTTCAAGAATATAATGGATCTACTTATATTTTGGAGTTTCTTGGCGGAAGGGAACTAGAAATTTTTAGTAAGGTTTTAGTTTTGAATCCAAAAAGTTTTAAGACATTAGAATCTAAATTTTAACTCATAAAAATTAATCTGTTGGCAAAAAAATCAGTGGTGAGGTCACTACTATTTTATAATTTTTCACGTAGAACTGAGAGAATGCTTGGAGAATACTAAGGAAAATCTTAGCATTTCCCATATTTTAAATATATATACACAGAAGTTTAATAGAGTGGTCGATACTGATACGGCATGCCTGGATGATCGGTGAAATTATTCGGCCAGTGCTGAACCGTTGGATGGAGGTGATTCTAATACGCGCGACATGCTTGGAGGGTCGGTGAAATTATTTGGCCTATACTGCACCGTTGGATGGAGATGATTCTGATATGGCATGAATGGAGTGCCATTGAAATTATTTGGCCAGTACGGTGCCATTGGATGAAGGTGATTCTGATATGGCATGCATGGAGTGTCGGTGAAATTATTCGGCCAGTACGGCGCCATTGGATGGATGTGATTCTGATACGGCATGCATGAAGGGTTGTTGAAATTATTCAGCCTTGGCCAGTCCTGCACCGTTGGATGAAGGTGATTCTGATACTTATTGTTAAAATAACTAGAGAAATATGAGAATAAACTGAATATTGTATTTCTGTGTAATTTGAACCGTATACAAAGGAGCCTATTTATAGTTGAATAAGGCCGTATAAACTAGAAAATACAATCAACATAATTACAGGGAAATCATATCAACATAATTACGGGAAATCAAATCAACAATTATCAACATAATTACAAGAAATCATATCAATCAACAATTAAGGAGATTATCAGAATATATTCTAACATCCCCCCTCAAACTCAAGGTGGTGATGTAGATGCCAACTTGAGTTTGAAAACAAGATCATGAAACCGTCCAGGTGGATGTGCTTTGGTGAACACATCGGCCAACTGATCAGCGGAAGCAATAGGACAGAGACGGAGAGTTCCCTGCAAAAGATGATGGCGCACAAAATGACAGTCGATCTCAATATGTTTAGTACGTTCATGAAATACATCATTATGCGCAATCTGAATCGCACTTTGATTGTCACAAAAGATAGGAGAACTGGAGGTCTGAGAAACCCCCATATCATGGAGAAGCCAACGGAGCTAGAGGAACTCAGAGGTGGTGTCAGCAAGAGCACGATACTCAGCTTCAGTGCTAGAGCGGGCAACAACAGATTGTTTCTTACTACGCCAAGAGATAAGAGAATCACCAAGTAAGAAACAATAACCCGTGGTGGAACGACGATCAGTGAGATCTCTTGCCCAATCAGCATCTGAATAGACACACAGGTCTAATGATGAGTGAGAAGAGAAATGTAGACCATGAAACAAAGTCCTCTTCACGTAGCGAAGGATGCGAAGAACAGCAGCATAATGAATTGAGCGTGGTGCGGTCATAAACTGGCTAACAAGATGAACCGCATAGGCAAGATCCAGTCGTGTCACAGTAAGATAGATGAGACTTCCAACTAACTGTCGATAGAGAGTGGCATCAGAAAGTAACTCACCATCAGTGGCACGAAGTTTGACATTCGTCTTTAGAGGGCTATCAACAATTTTGCAATCGGTAAGGCCAGCTTGTGAAAGAAGATCTGAAGCATATTTTGCTTGAGAGAGATAGTAACCATTTTGATCAGATGACACTTCTAATCCAAGAAAGCAACTGAGAGAACCCAAATCCTTCATCTCAAATTGTTGACTCAAAAACTGTTGGAGGTTACGAATACCGACAATATCATATCCAGTAATAATCATATCATCAACATATAATAAGAGCAGAATGAGACCAACATCAGATCACCGGATAAAAAGAGCAGAGTCATAGGGGCTAGAAACAAACCCAATTTGTGCAATAGTGGAGCTGAATTTGGTAAACCACGCCCGTGGAGCCTGTTTTAGACCATATAATGCCCGATGAAGTCGCAAACCTTATATGGCGGATGATCGTATTCAGGTTGGGGCTGCATATAAACTTCTTCACCAAGATCACCATTGAGAAAGGCATTTTTCACATCCATTTGAAAAAGATCGCAACGACGCACAGAAGCCACAGCAAGGAGGGATCGAACAGAAGTAAGGCGAGCCACCGGCGTAAAAGTCTCCTCATAATCAATACCATACTCCTGATTGAACCCTTTTGCCACAAGACGTGCCTTGTATCGCTTAACAGACCCATCAGATTTTGTCTTAATCTTGAAGATCCACTTGCACCCTACCGCAGTTTTGCCCGGAGTTAAATCAACTAAGCCCCAAGTATGGGTTTTGGAAAAGGCATTAAGTTCTTCGGACATAGCATTCTGCCAAGAGGGTTAGTATTAGCCTCACGGAAAGAGCGAGGTTCATGTAAGGTAGCAAGAGCAGAATAACAATGATAATCACGAAGATGGGAAGGAAGAGTTGTTACCCGAGTAGAATGACGAGGGACAAAGATATCAGGATTAGGAGTGGGTGGATCAATAGGCGGGGCAGGGGCATTGGGGTCGACAGTCGTAATGTCGTCTGGAGAGCTTGTCATTCTTGCATCAAGGTTAGTAGTTTCGGGAAGCAAATCAAATGAAACGTTAGTGAAAACAGGAGAAGAACCAGATGGACTAGAAGGAAAAGACTCCATACTACTAAAGAACCTATGTTCCCAAAAAGTGACATGTCGTGGGATGCGGAGCCGTTTGGAAATAGGATCATAACAATGGTATCCTTTATGTTCAATGCCATACCCAAGAAAACAACAAAGGCGAGAACGAGGTTCTAATTTTATGCGTTCGTGAGGTGGAAGAAGCACAAAGCAGACACAACCAAAGATGCGGAGAGATTGGTAATCAGGAGGAGAACCGTACAGGAGTTCATAAGGGGACCGATTTAAAGTAGTGGGGGACGGGACCCTATTAATGGTGTAAATAGCGGTAAGAGCAGCTTCTCCCCAAAAGTGTTTAGGGATAGAAGCGGAAAGAAGTAAAGCCCTAACAGTGTCTAAGATGTGCCTGTGTTTTCTTTCAGCATGACCATTTTGCTGAGAAGTATTCGGGCAAGAACGATGGGGAAGAGTGCCATTTTGTTTAAGAGTAGTAAGGAAGGTAGATTCACGATATTCCATGGCATTATCAGAGCGAAAAATTTTTATGTTTCTGGAAAATTGGGTTTGAACCTCATCCACAAAAATCACAAAATAGCGAGATCCACCCATGGTGGGAATAGGCACAAGGCCCCATACATCAGAATGCACCAAATCAAACGGAGCAGAAGAAATAGAGTCACTATTATTAAAAGGTAAGGCACTCTGTTTTCCAAGTTGACATGCAACACAATCAAAAGACTCAGACTCAACAGACCCTAACTGACCACTTGTAGCTAAAGAATGAATACGAGAAACAGATGCATGTCCTAAACAAGAATGCCATAAACTGAGGGTGGCAGATGGAGACCGAGAGGTAGTGGCAGCAGACACAGTAGGAGGAAGATGGAGGGATGAAAGCTCAAACAAACGTCCAATCTTACAGGCGGTCCCAATTAGCTATCCCGTTTGTGGATCTTGCACATCACAACCTCGTTTAGAAAAAATGTAGTTCTAATCCAAGTTCACAAAGTTGACCAACAGATAAAAGATTCAAGGAGAGATTATGCACTAAATATGTATCAGACATAGATAGTTGATGAGTAGAAACAGATCCGATGTGACTAACATCAAGATGGGAACCATTAGCAGTGTAAATGGTGGTAGGCCTAGGTAAAACAGATTTTGTAGAAAATATGGACGAGTTTGGTGTCATGTGATAACAGCAAGCAGAATCAATATACTAAGAGGAATTACTTGGTGTGGTGGACATGGCGGTATTAAGAATAGACTTAGATAAAACCTGATGAATAAGAGCCTCGATTTATGCAGGAGAAAGAGTACTGGGTTGGGGTGTAGGTGCAACATCGTGATAAGACATATCTGATGTATCAGTATGAGTGACAGCAGCAGCCTTATGACTAGGAGCTCGGTGATTCCCACGAGAAAGCCTTTTTTTGCATTCACTATACCTGTGGCCAAATTTCAAACAGTAGTGGCACTGGATATTCCGATTAGACGAGGAAGATTCGGTAGGAATAGAGTTACGTGCACGCGTATTGCGTGATGCAGTGGCCATGACCATCTCTGAGGTGTGCAGCTTCATAGTAGAGAATCGAGTCTCTTTTGAAACGAGTTCACTAAGAGCACTCTCCAAAGATGGCAACGGTGAGCGGTGAAGAAGAGAAGCCCGAGTACGCTCAAACTCATCTCAAATAGCTGTAAGAAACTCAGCCAAGCGCAGGCTATCGCGAAAAGCGATGTAATCAAAGGCATCATCCTTATCCCTCCACTCTGGCTCACATAATGCTAATTGATTCCAAAGATGAGTCATTTGAGAATAAAAATCAGTAATACTCTGACCTGGTTCTTGGCACATGCGATGAAGCTTGGTTACCATTTGAAACCGCTGAGCAAGATCAGTAGTGTTGTAGCGCTGAGCTAACATGTCCCAAACATCTTTGGCATTGTCAAGATTGCCAAAAGTCATGCTGATGGAGACGACACAAGCGTTGGAGAACCAAGAGATAATCCTGTAGTGTATACTTTTCCATGTTCGAAGGCGAGTAGAGAAAGCAGCAGCTGTCTCCGCTATTCCAGCAACGGGTTGAGATTCTTCGCCAGAAACATACTCCCAAAGACAATGTCCTTTGAGCCACCTACTCATGTTTGGAGACCAAGCGGGGTAATTGGAGCCATCAAGAATGATGGGGATAGGTTGGGTAATGTCTTTGGTATTTGGGAGAGTGGTAAAAGGTAAGGCCTTTTTTCGGTTTTTTTTTTTTTTGATATAATCTGGTGTGGCTAGGTGTAGGATAGGTTTTGTGAGCCTGGCTAAAGGGTGGAATCTGGTGTGGCCGAGTGTATGATAGGAGATATGAGCTTGGTTTCAAGGGTAGGATCCGGTGAGGTTGAGTGTATGATAAAGGGTGTGTGAGCTTGGTTTAAAGGGCTGAAATTCAGTGTATCAAGGTGTACTGCAAGACCATGGGCTCAAAAACAGCAAAAATACAGTGTGGCCGAATGTATGGTAAATAGGTGAGCTAAAAAAAAAAATCAACTTACAAGGCTGGCGCGCGTGGCGGCCCATGGAGGCGTGTGGCAGCTCCGAAGTGCGCGTGCTCAAGATGGTTCGGTAGATCGGCAGCCTTTGATCCTGAATATGTGATTTCTTTTTGTAGGCGGCTGAGTATGGCAGCGCGTGGTGGACAAAAACAGCGCGAGTGGTAAAAAAAAAATTCACAGCAAGGTGGTGGTGGCGCGTTCTTTTCACAGGGTGGTATATCGGCAGCCTCCGATCTGGACTCCGGTGGTCGTTTTCAAAATAAATGGCTGAAAGCGGCGGCGCGTGATGGCCGGCGGCAGCGCGTGGTGGCTGGTGAACAGTAGACACAGAAACTGGACAGGGTGGAAAACTGACTCCTTATTTCTCTAGACAAGGCCAAAACTTGGCTCTGATACCATGTTAAAATAACTAGAGAAGTGTGAGAATAAATTGAATATTGTATTTCTGTGTAATTTGAACTGTATACAAAGAGACCTATTTATAGTTGAATAAGGCCGTATAAACTAGGAAATACAATCAACATAATTACAGGGAAATCAAATCAACAATTATCAACATAATTACAAGAAATCATATCAATCAACAATTAAGGAGATTATCAGAATATATTCCAACACTTATTATACGGCACGGGTTCACACCTACAATTAGGATCCCACCACTGATCAATTGCATGAGCTTGCTCGAAATTATCTAGCGTTGAACCCTTATTAACCGTTAGAAATGCCGAGGGAAGAAGGTGGGATGCTTCTGAATCACCTCCGGCCACAACACTTGAGACTAGACTCGTAATGGAACTCTTTCCTGCAATGCTCTCAATATTTTCAGCCCCAATCAGCTTCATAAACTCCCTATTTCCAAAGTAACCGATATACTCTGCGCAAATTGGATCACCTTGGTTCACGAACAGGTGAGGAGACCAGTTAGATAACTCAGCAAAAGCCTCAGAATGCTGGCGATGGCCCCCTACAACACGGGCGAGTCCTGCCTTGCCGAAGGCGACTCCAGTGCGGACCACTCGCTTCAGTTTCTCGTCCTTGATCAGCTCTATGGGGAGACCTATGAATGGTGGATTAAAAAGATATGTTTCAAGAGGAACACGCTTCTCCATCACCATTTTCTTTCCCACAAGCAATGCAAGTGCTGACCCCAGAGAATGTCCGGCCAGCCATACATTTCCAGCTCCGGCAATATCAACCATCCGCTGAACAGCGTCCATTGCAATATGAAAGTGGGTGCTCCGTTTAAGTTCGTTAAGCATGTACCGGACGACTGACAAGAGGTCCGTTAATATCGTGGGTAGTTTCTTGATTACACCCCGAAAGGCAATGACATATCTTGGGATGTTTGGGTTTGGGAGAGAAGGTGGATACTTGTACTCATAAATGGCGCCGAATATGGCGCCGTCAGGATCTGCGAGAACATGAGCAGCTTGAGGTTCAAGGAAGAAGTCCCTCCAGGGTGGAGCAAGATCAGCTTGAGGTCCATGGCGGCGATGACGCTTCCCCAGGCGATCGTGTTCTAGACGGTACACTCCCTCAACCAAGCTGGCAATGATGCATCTTCTGCGATCTGGATTTGTCCTTCAGCAAGATCGATCAGGGTATTAAATTAAAGTACTTTGATTGTTAGAAATACGTGAAATATTTTAATACTATGTTAAATCACAAATTATCTCGAAAACTTAATTAAGCCGATAAAAATAAATAAATTTAATAATTAAATCTTGAGAGCCCCTATCATGCGGTCCATCTGTAAAAAAGGCCTTTTGCAGCATCCAACCACATGGTGACATATCACCAAGCTTATTTTGACAAAATAAGCTTAAAACACCAGATAAACCCAAACAAAGAACCAAACCACCCACCTCTTCCGGCGACGAAACCACCGGCGACGCTTGACCCACTTGCGAACTCACCGGTGATGGTGACTTTCTTTATTTCCGGCCAAACCCAACCGAAAAATACCGAAAAACGCAAACCTAACCTCAAAAATCAATTCTAATGGCTCAAAACTTATTTTTTTTATTCAAATCTAAAACCTAGAGGGAAAGATTAACCCTTTTGGGATTTTATCATCCTAAAATCGGAGCCATTTTATCACCTTAAAAGTCACCGAAGCCATGTGAAAAACAAAGAAAAAACCAACCCAAACCGGAGCAAACCCATCATAAAAAACCAAAAAAAATAGACCCACCGGAGCAAGACCCAATGTGCAGACGCAACAGATCCACGGCCGGCGAGACCCAGCCGTGGGTCTCGGTGGCCGGCCAGATCTAGGGTGGCCGTGGGTCTGCAAATCAGCCCAGCCGCTGTTTCTTCCTTCTTCGTTGATGTCCTGTTTTTGGTTTTTTGGCGTCCCCTGTTTATGTCCTGAAATAAAATCAGCTGCAGCACCCACTAGTTTTGTTTTGTGCAATTTTTCCCCTTTATGTGAGGTGTTATTCTCCTAATGGATGCTACAAAACCCTCATTTTGCAACCCATCCGTATTGAAGTTAAATCCTTAAATCTTTACTTTAACAATCATCCACATTGATTGCAGTGGCAAAGTTCTTTGTTAAAATGTTCTTACCAGGCAGCTGCACGTGTAAGATGTACTGGTCCCGAAATGTGGAAAGTTTGCTCCTTATTCTTCTTAAGAGAGGACATTCTTCCGTATGGTATCCTCTGAAATAAACTGCCACGGGAGAATTGCAGATGCCCATGATTGAATGGTATATGAAGACAAGACAACTGATGCATGCTCAACATAATTTGATATACATATATATGATTCACATACTTTCTAAATGAATATAACATTCTTAATATGTTGTATTAATGTAATAAATCTAACTCAATTAAAGCATTATATATGTTTATTTGTTTTTTGTTTTTTTTTTAAATGTCTACACAAGGAAAGGAATAGGATCCTCTCCATTTCAGATGAAATGGATAATATCCATTTAATATAAAATGAGGGATAATATTATAAATTTAATTATTTAACTTTAATGTTAAGACAATACTACCCTTCATTTTACACTAAATGGATATTCTACATTTGAGTTGAAATTGAGAGGATCTTGTTCCCACAAGGAAAGGGAGAGTGTGAATTCGAACTAGTAACCTCCATTTTATGAGGCGTGGTTTACAGCCGATTGAGCTACTCTTGGGGACTATATGTTTATTTATTAGGGAAACTTCACTTACCCCCTATGAACTTACGCGTCTTTTGCAAGCACCCTCCTAATATTCAAAATTTCTTACTTTAGTGTATCGAACTTTGATTTCCTTCTACATTTCCTATTCCGTTAGAATTTTCTGTTAAATCCGAACAGACGGGTGTGAAATTACTAATATACCCTTAGTCATTTTTCTCACTTTTCCGTTTAATTTAATTGCAATATTTAACGGTAATGGGTATTTAGAACGAAACGAAAGTTCGATACATCAAAGTAAGAGATTTTAAATATAGGAGAGGTGTTTGCAAAAGGTGCATAAGTTCATGAGGAGGTAACTAAAGTTTTTCCTTATTTATTTATTTATTTGATATGTCCACACAAGAGAACGGAGGAAGATTCGATCTAATGACCTCCGCTTTATTAGGCGTGTTCCCAGCCAATTGATCTAGTTCTTGAAAACCTAAAAGCCAATTGAGCTATCTCTTGGGGACTTATATGACAACATATCAATGATGAAATTTGTTGTTTGACTGAAATGGAATCTAATTTGAAACTAAATTTTTTAAAATACCCTAGCTAGCTCTAAAAATCTTTTTTTTTTTTTTTTGGAAAAAAAAAAACCAAGAATATGTGAAAGAAGTGCTACAAAATAATGCTTTGAGCCTCGTCCTGTCAATGAACGTAACAATTTAAAAAGTCATATAACATTAATTAAACCAAGTAATAGTCCACCAAAATATAATAAAATATTCAACAATTCCTCATTATATATGGAGCAACCAAAAAAAAAAAAATCCTCATTAGCTCCAAGTGCGCATGATCTTGTATCTAGAAAGATATTCGTTGAGCTAGCCATCTGAAAATGTCAATAAAAGTTTAATGAATTTTATCTCAGTAATTAGAGGTAATTTTTGTTTTGCTTTTTTTTTTTTTTTTTTTTTTTAGGGGAAGCAAGATATTTTGAAAACTCTCCTTTTCCTAGAGCATCTCCAGCAATAAGATGTATAATACTTAGTCAAAAAGTACAATTATTTATTTTAACTATCTATTTTTTAATGCTAATTCCAGTAGATTTTCTATTCTATTAACTACGTGCTTTAAAATATTATTTTTCATTCTTTTTTTATTATATTATTGCCAACATTTAATTAAAGGGAAAAACAATCACATATATAAACATTAAACAAACCATAGTCATGAAATTCAACAGACAATGGTAGCTCCTGAAACTATAATTCAATGTATCAAATAATGGTTGAAGCATGCTCCTACGAAAATAATAATCTGACATTTAACAAAATTACTCAGGAACACAATAATAATTTGACATTTAACAAAATTACCCATTATCTTCTCACTTCAAAACACCCATAAAAAGGATATTGAAAATGGAAAGGGAAAAAAATAGAGAGAGAGAGAGAGAGAGAAAAGCTTACCTCTGTATGTGGCTGGACTGTCCTACAACAGCGGTGTTGCAGATTCAGCGAACGGACGTGCTGTTGGTCTGATCGCTAGGCTTGCTTCGGTAGTGTCGAGTCGTGACGTGCTTGGGTCTTCAGTTGTGGTGGGTCAGCGATGTAGCTCTGTTGGTCTGGCTTGTTTCGAACGGGGGTGTTGCGAGTCTCTGGCAATCCGGTTTGGAGGATCAACGGCGATGCGGGTTTGGGCTCGAATCTCTGGCAATGGCTAGTCATGTTTTGGCTTGGACACCATTGATGGTTGGGCTTGAAATTTTTTTTTTTCTATTGCGAATTGTAGCTGCAAAAGAGGAGATCAATACCCAAAAGAAAGAAAAAATAATATTATATTATATTAAAAATAATATTATATTCAATTTAGTGTACTATAGTA
Source organism: Carpinus fangiana (assembly GCA_006937295.1). Lineage (NCBI taxonomy): Eukaryota > Viridiplantae > Streptophyta > Magnoliopsida > Fagales > Betulaceae > Carpinus > Carpinus fangiana. Next base: position 34,370,690 of record CM017326.1, on the reverse strand, counting down.
AATAGTTACAAAGTGTTATTTACTGTAACAGTTAAGGTATAGTAGCTAATATTAAGCTAATCTGCTGTAGCAAAAATAATGGCAAAAATAACTAAATTTACCTAATATTTTCCTTTTAACTACACTGTTGAATTAGTCTTGAATATGCTATAATTTCCACAGATAAAATTCATTTCACTATATTTAGAAAGTTAACATTATTATATTATAGGACATAATAGATAAAAATATTCCATAATTTTCATTAACGATTCTTGTTTTGCAAAATAGTACATTCGGTATTTTAGAAATTAAATAGAGGATAAAAATCCACATTTCCCTCTCAAATTATCACCCAATTGACAATGTCCCCCCAAACTAATTGTGACAAGAGAGCGTCTTGGGTGGTGCAGTTGCACAAAAATCACCTTTTGTGCAACCCACTTACTATTTGACACCTCATTTATTCTCAAAAGTTGCAAAAAATTCGTATGCAAGTAAAACATGGGATTAATTTTTCCCATCCACCACCATTGTAGCTGTCGATTCCACCCACGCCCAGTCGCCGCCGCCTTCCGTCGTCCACCGTCACTGGCCAACTAACTCCGGCCACTTCCGACTAACCACAAAAAAACTCACGGCCACCACCGGCGAACAAAAAAAAAACACACGGCCACTCTAGCGAACCAAAAAAAAACGCACGGCCACTGGTCAAAAGATCTGGCGACTTTTCCGGCATTAAAAAAAAAAACCATGACAGTTTTCCGGCGACCCTAAACCCATCTCCGGCGACTTTTTTTACCAAATTCAGCCTCAAAAATCAATTCTAATGCCTAAAAATTCGATTCTAATGCCTCAAAACTTAATTTTGGATTCAAAACTAAAACCTAAAGGGGAAGGTTAACCCTTTTAGGGATTTTATCACCCTAAAAGTCACCGGAGCTGTGAAAAACCCAAAAAAAAACCCAAAAAACAAAATCCAAAAGCAAGATCCATCAGAAAAAATCAAAAAATCCAACCCACCGAAGCAAGATTCACAAGAAAAAAAACCAAAAAATAGTGGCCGGAGCCGTGGGTGGAGGCCACGGCCGAGAAGGAAGAAACGCAGACCCACGGTCGGACTGGGTTTGCGTTTCTTCCTTCTCGGTGGGTCAACATTGCTTCCCGCCGTGGGTCTGTGTTTCTTCCTTCTCGGTGGGTCTGCGCTGGCCACTGCGTGGGTCTCGTTTCTTCAGGCGTGGGTTTGATTTTTTCCGGCGTGAGTCGTTTTTTCCGACATGAGTCTCGTTTCTTCCTCCTTCCTTTCTCTTATTTTTCTTTTCTTTCTTTTCTTTCATC